>MNCI01005559.1:0-23904 GCA_015680685.1 Gnetum montanum | reverse complement strand
TTGTTAAAGAAAGGATTACCAGTTTTATGCCATGGTGGGCCAAAGGTAATAACATTTTCAAGAACTTTTAAATGGAACCGGCCATTTCTAACTGTGGCTAGTTTAATATCATTGTGGACGTGTTGTAGTTTGATGTCATTTCGGACAGTTCGTAGTTTAACGTCATTTCAGACAGTTCATAGTTTAACGTCATTTCGGACAGTTCGTAGTATAATGTCATTTCGGACAGTTCGTAGTTTAACGTCATTTTAGATAGTTCGTAGTTTAACGTCATTTCAGACAGTTCATAGTTTAACATCATTTCGGACAGTTCATAGTTTAACATCATTTCGGACAGTTCATAGTTTAGCGTCATTTCGGACAGTTCATAGTTTAACGTCATTTCAGACAGTTCATCTCATTTGTTGTAGTTGTTGAGTTGTCTTTTGATCTTTTG
The DNA here is from genome assembly GCA_015680685.1 of Gnetum montanum. Lineage (NCBI taxonomy): Eukaryota > Viridiplantae > Streptophyta > Gnetopsida > Gnetales > Gnetaceae > Gnetum > Gnetum montanum. The sequence continues at coordinate 23,468 of MNCI01005559.1, read as the reverse complement.
TAACTTAACGTGTGGTGCTGTGTGTATGGGTATGATCCTATATTCACCTTCCCCTTCATCAGTGATGTCAAAGGGTAGTTCTGACCAAGAGATATCAGCAGGAATGGCTCCTATGTCTATGTCTTCTTGTGTTTCTTCAGTGCTAGTTGGGTTGTGAATCAATGTTGGGTTCACATTTTGATGTATGTCCATGGTTTCTTGTTTAGGCTTAATGAACTCAATTTCTGAACCTTGATCCACCTCAAGGCATGAGGAGATGATTGATGATGTTGTATCCCCATGTATGCTGATCTCACCACCCTCGTAAGGTAGATGTATCTCCTGATGGATTGGTGAAGATACGACTTTAAGTTGAGCTAGCCAAGGACGTCCTAGGATCAGATTAAACTCTGGCATTTCATCAACCACTATGAATTCAGCTGATGTACGGAATTGATCTCCAGCTATGAAATCTAAGGTAACCATGACTTTTACTCCCACACGGGAACCACTGAAGGATCTCAAGAAAGAGGTTGTTGTAGGTTGTATTCGTTCGGTGAGTCCCAGTTGTTCAATGATGGAAAAAGGTATTACATTTGTTGCTGCACCATCATCAACATGCACCCTACGTATTTTGAAATGATCAACCTGTATTGTTATGAACATAGGGGCCGTGGTGATTTTCCTTGTTTTCTCATCTAGCTTAATGTCCTTAGCATGGAATTCTAAGGATGTTGTCTTTGATTCCTGAAGTTGTGGGGATAATACTGCATAAATGGATGGTTCATCTGCAGGAAGATCCTCATTAATAGGAATTGAAGTTAGCATTCGTACGAGAGCCTCTCGATGTACTGGTGAAGTCATCACTAGGTCATACAAACTTAAAGAAGTATTCTTTTGTTCTAAGGCTTGTGTGACCTGGGTCAATGAATTGGCTAGGTCTTTTCTATTTGGGACATTCTTACCCATAGAGATTCGGTCCATTTGATGTAACATTCGTATTTCTCGTGGAGGGGTTTTTATGTTAGTAGCTGAGAATGTTGGGTTTGGGATATGACTTGTAACTTCATCTTGGTTTTGGTGACTTGTACTAGGCTCATTAATGGACGAACTCATGGGAATGGTGCTTAGCGGTGTAGGCTTTGGTAGTCCTAATTCGTGTCCATGGTTTTCTCTCTCCATGCACTCTCTTATTTCTCTTTCTAAGCGCTCTCTTATTAGCCTCTCGGCAAGACGTTCTCGTGCAGGTCATCGAGAAGTGGATGTGGGTTGTGTGCTAGGGTGTTTTGGCACCCGGATCACAAAGGGAGTGGGTCGATTTTCAAACGTTATGTTTGTTGTGGTGGCAACCGAAGGAGGTATGCGGATGATGAATGGTTTTGATGGTGTGGGGGATGTGCGTGTGGTAAAAGGGGTTTGAGGAGATGTTGGGGTAGGTGTGTTTTTTGAAGGCCTCCAAATCACAAAAGGTCTTCGCGGAATGTCTTGTCTATTTTTCATATGGATAGTATTAATTACATATGGGGCATCGTTGGTTTTGGCATTGAGAGGATCTTTGTAGGCCCCCATGGATTGGTTGTGGGGCCTTACTGGGTTTGTCTCATCGAAAACCACTTCACCCCCATCTATCATGCGTTGTATGTCTTGTTTCAATGGAAAGCAATAATTAGTCCCATGACCACACCATTGATGATATTCACAAAACCTATCCAACCTAAAGCCTTTTAGGATGGGAGGTTCGTTGGCTATTGCTAAGGCTGGATTTTTGGCCAATTCGCAAAAGCGATCATGTCTTTGTGAGGCTGCAGGAGACATTTGTTTGTATTGAATTAGCCTAGCCTTTAGAAGTTGATCAAGTAGTTGTGAAGGCTTCATGGGCAATGGTGTGTATTGAGTAAGGTCTTTCCTTTCACAGGTACGTGCATGACTTGTGTTGTTGTTTCTATTTGAGGAACTTTCAGGTGTATGAGTGGGTGCTGTTCTTTCATAGTTGTTTAGGATAGTGGGTTGTTTTCCCTGAGCCACTGCTGCTACCATTGTTTTGGGTTTATCTTTCCTTATGTGTTGGCTTCTAAAGGCTGAGTAGGCTAGGTCATTACTTGTTTGTGCTGCTTCTTCTATGTCTTTGATTTGTACGAATGCTTGGCTCAATGTGCGGGCTTTCAGGTAATAAAGTTTTAATTTAACAAAGTCATTCACGGTTGATTTAAGGATAGTGAGTAAATATGTTTTGGGGATAGGTTTATGAAGTTCATTTAAGGCTGCACTCCACCTTTGGATAAATTTCTACGCTAGCTCTAATGGCGCTTGTTTAATTTAAATCAAGCTATCTAATGTGGCTTCAGGTTTTAAGTTATACTTGAAACGGGTGACAAACTGATGCAGCAAATTCTCTAAAGAAGATATGGAGCTATGGGGTAAAGATCGGTACCAGTCTAACGCTTTTCTGGTTAAGGACATTGCAAACACTTGCAAGATTACATGGGGCCATGCTTGAAGTAAAAGGCTTTCAGTTCTAAATGTTACTAGGTGGGCATTTGGGTTCCCTTCTCTATTGTACTTGGTCAGTTGAGGTAATGAGACTCCTTTTGGCAAAGTCAAGGGTGGAACCGAGGGGTCAATTGGGTCATCTCGTTAGAAATCTAGTACCTTGACTTCCTCATTGTTGAAAGTTTTAAGGCGTTTTAATTCTTTTGTCAACGAGTGCATCATTTTTTATGTGTCTGCCCATTCTTGGGCGGTAGGCAAACCAATGGATTGAGTTGATTGTGGATGATAATGGTTTAACTATTGCATTGTTCATGGAAAAGCAGGTTGTTGGGCTAACATTTTTTGTGGTGGGATGGTATTCGGTACTGAGACTACTGGTGGAACCCATTGCCCAGCCACATGTTGTGAGACAACACCTTGAATATGTTGGGTAGGAGTAATTAATGGTGCCCTATGAATTTGCATCTGGGGTATGTAATGGGTGGATGTGGAAGCTAGTATGACTGACGGTATTCCAACTACTTGAGGTTGGAAGATTGACCCTGCGTTGGTTTGGGGGAGTTGTTGTNACTACTTGAGGTTGGAAGATTGACCCTGCGTTGGTTTGGGGGAGTTATTGTGACTGCATTGGTGGACGAATGATGGAAGTGGATGCATCAGAGTGAATGTTATTGAGCACGGAGAAGATAGGGATGGAATGGGAAACAGGTGCTTGAATGTTTGTGGATGAAGAAGGAAACATAGTTTCTTCTAGGAAAGGATGGGATAATAGGTTTGTGTGGGCATGGGGGTTGACAGTATGGTATGATTCTCCATGTTCAGATTGGGCTACAAAGTCATCTTCTTCATCTTGAGTCTCTATGGAAGGTAGTTGTAAGGCTTGACTTCTAGTCATAAGAAGTTGGGATATGAGTTTATGATGGCTTTCAGATAGTGGGATTATGTCAAAAGCTGAAGGGATAAACTCACATCCTCCTTTGTGGATGAATTCATATTCTCGCTTAGCTTCCCTCTCTATACGATCAATGGGTAGGTTGGCTTGGATCTTGACACAGATAAAATTATATTGTTTGGGTGTAAGAGTTGCGTGAATAGGGCCTTTGCCTTGTAGCCTGAGGGATTGACATGTAGGGCCTTGAGGATTTATGTGTTCAATAACGGTTATAGGTTCCGTAGTAGTCATAAGGTTTCAAGCAGTTGGTAGTGTTACAGGGTTGACTTGGGAAGATTCCATGATAAATGTGAATGGACTGGGATAGATGAATGGAGTTGGATCGTAAGCAGTTGTAGTGTGGGATGACACAAACTTAGTGTGATCAATAGGGATGAAGAGACTCAAATGGGCAAGATGGATGAGTTTTGATAGGTAGTGAGGATTTAATTAATAATAAGAAAGTGGTCCTCCTTCTAGCACCAAAAATTGTACTGACCTAAATCCTCGGTGTGAGGCTGGAAGGGAAAACAGACACCGAAAGATCATCGAGTAGTTGGAAAAAGGAATGAAGGCAGAGTGCCTTGGATGGTTTGCACGCAAATCAACCAAGGACTTCCCCAAGCGTAAGCTACGACTAGTGCTAGGGTTATCGTGAACGGTGTAAATAGGATGTAAACGGAATGCAAACAATGACACAAAAATGTAAACAGAGCGTACTGAATTATAAATAAAGCATAAACAAAGTTATATTTGTAAAGCATAAAAAAACTAAATACTATAAATGGGAGGCAATAAACTTTATTGTATTGTTTAATAAAAATGTATGCACCGGTCGAAGTGTAGCTGCACGTGTGAATGACAGGTGAAGCACTAAGCATCGGGATGATGTCTAAAGTGCTAATGTGATAATGTGATGTGATGAACATGAGAAATGCTTGGATGCCAACAGTCAGATGTGTCGAGCACCCAAGGATTGCCAGTTCTGTAATTTCTCAGAATTGCCAATGTCTCTAATTTTTTGCCTCCAATTGCCCCCAGATTTATGTGAATTGACAGGGTATTTATAGGGTTGGGCCGGGCTCCGGCATAGAATTTTAGAATGGAATCAACAGCTGAGAGATGAGAGGAAAGTGGATCTGGTAACATGTGTCCAATGGACAGTTGTGCTTGGGTTGGATGCGTGCTGCCGAGAGTTGGATGTGTGCCGAACAGTTGTGCATGAGTTCGATGTGTGTCGGCAAGCTACGTTCTTGACCAAGTACATTGCATTTTACAATTTATGGGTTATTCAAGCCCATGAAAGTACATTTAATTTAAAGATGAGGGCTTAACGTGCCCACATATGTCGATTTACAATGAAATGTACAACAAGAGAAATTTGGCCCCCGTTTGCGTGAAACTTCTTTGTTCCTGAGTCTTTCTGAAATTTTCTAGAATGTTCTGAAAGTTGCTGATGCTGATAATTCTCTACCATTTTCTGAAATATTTTTGAAATTTTCTGGAAGTTGATGAATAGTATTCACGTGATGAATAGTGTTTTACACAGTGAATATTGTTTTATGCTGATGAATAGTGATTTTGCAGTGAATAGTATTTTACATAGTGAATAGTATTCACGCAGTGAATAGTGTTTTACGCTATGAATAGTGTTTACGCATCTTACGCTATGTAGCGAAAGAAAGTGTAGCCGTAGCGTAATCAACCAAAAGCACCTCATTTAAGGCCCGAATTTTGATTTTCCAAAAGTTGCTGATGCTGAGGATCTTCTACCATTTTCTGAAACTTTTCTGGAATTTTCTGAACCTTCGATGAATAGTGCGGTATATAGTGTTTTACGCAGTGAATAGTATTCACGTGATGAAGAGTGTTTTATGTAGTGAATAGTATTTTACGCTGTGAATAGTGTTTCACGCAGTGAATAGTGATTACGCATCCTTACGCTCTACAGCGTAAGAAAATGTATCCATAGCGTAATCAACCAAAAACACCTCATTTAAGGCCCGAATTTTGATTTTCTGAAGGCTGGGAACCGTTGGGGACCTTGGCAAAGATCATGGGGGGTCCTTGTGCTTGATTTTGGCCTATTTTGATTCAGTTTCGGGGCCCCAAACATTGGTGACACTAATCCTTACGCTGTGCAGCGTAAACACAACACGAGCAGATTGTACTTAGCCAAAATTGCGCTTTTTGACCTTAAATGGATGATTCTCGATACTAAGACTTGCTGTCATGATTTGTGGGCACCAGGGGGTACCTTGCTTGCTCCATGGTGGGCTGCTTGAAGCCATTTTAGAGACTCTGAAGTTGTTTGGAAGTGTTGCCAAAATTTTTGTGGTGTTTCACAACCCACCAGTGCCATAGGAATTTTAGGTGGTATACGCACATCTAGACAAGTATATCTGCAACTTCACCTTTATCCTACATCATGATGAGCATCTTCAATGATGGGACATGGAAGGTAACATCATATTACCTCCTAATCGATCGGTTCTTGGAATGCTACATCAAACTCTTGTTAGAATCGACATTCAAGACCATAGTATGGAATACATAATGGAAGATCATGACTACTAAGACTATGATCCAAATGAGGCACAACATGCACCGAATCAGCAACAGGTGGAATTCCATGAACACATAAAGGGAAAATAGTTTAGTAACCCTTTATTCATGCAGGATCCATATGACGATGAGGAACCTATTTTTCATGATTCCCATTTAACTGAACCTCCTCCAATGCATCAGATATTCAAACAACTAGGAGTCCCAAGATGATGGGGGATCATGCAAGAAAGATCATGACAAAGGAAAATATGTACGTGAAGATTGAGGTCATCATCAGAGCAGAGGAGGAGATCAACATCGGGGCAATGGTAGTTCTCCTCCCTCTTCTCCATCTTCTCATTCCACTTTGTCTTTACTAGGTTTTGACTCCAATCATAATCGTAGTAGGAAGGATTAGGGTGATGGTGATAAAAAAGACCAATAGGATTGCAAGGATTAATGGGGAAAACATGAGGAAAAGCGTGATCAATCACGTGAGTCTCACTATCAAGAAAGGAGAGGTAGCTGAAATTGTCACAGACATCACGACCATCAGTAGGTCTATGACTCAGATGAACCACTAATGGCTACTTGAAGCATGCTTAACATAGCCAAGGCAGTTTAAATACCTAGTAGGCACTTGAAAAATAGTCGGATCAAACGCCTTGGCATAAACAACATCCCAAAATTTGAAGGGGGATATAATTGTGATCCACAGACTCACTTGCAAGCATTTCATGATGCTTGCACCCCTGCAAAATATAGACAATGATTGGAAAAAACTCAAGCTATTGCCTCGAACACTCATCAAGAAAGAAAAAAGCTGGTACCAATCTTTGAAACTAGAATTAATTAGACGATGGAGTACGATGCTGGAAATTTTCAATGATAAATACCAAACCTACTCCAAAGTGGCTAATCTAAGATGAAAAATTCAAGGGTGGAAATAGGATGGTCATGAATCCTTGGATGCAACCATAGGTAGATATTACTCATTATTACACTCGTGCCCTGGTCATGGCTACTCTCAACGAGAACATCTCTACCATATCATAGATGGGCTCCACTTTGAAACAAGAAAGACCCTTTGCATTTATGCTCAGGGATGACTATCTAAGTTAAGGGGCCATCAACTGCCATGCCTCATTAAGATGGTGGCCAAAGAGGAAGGGGAAATAAGGAAAAAGGAAATTATAGAAGAATATAATTGGGACCCTTCCATCCAAAAAAAGGAGGTCCAATTTTGTGGAGAGGAGGAAGAATCATCACTAGATGTAGTGGTAAACTACAAAACCTTGCCCATACAAAATTTTTCCTCTAAAATTTCAGCCAAGGTTGACAAGATATGGGATTCTTTGGATGAAAGGTTCTAAACTATCCTAAAAATTGTGGAGGAATCCAAAGAGCAAAGTAATGATCAAGATTGGAAAAGAAGAAGAGAAGCTAAATGTGCCTACCATAAAGGTAAGGGTAAAGTTTTTGTAGCAGAATAGGTTATAGACTTTGAAATAGAGGAGGATGATGGATGTGACATATGCCAGTACGAACATCCTAAGGGGTGTTGCCTGATGGTGTCACATTTACAGGAGTCTAGGGTGTATGCGTTGAATCCTTGTTTGGCAAAAAGGAGAACACCCCAAAGATTGCCTTATCCACAAGGCAATCCTAGGCAGTTCCACCAGCAATAGGGATATTTTTCAAGTGGAGTGCTGCTGCAACCTTACAAGTATGATCAACAATGAAAACATCCACAATCATGGGGGATGCCACCTTCAAGGCAGTAGTGACCTTACTGGTAGCCAGATCCTTATGGGTACTACATTTAACAACCAGTCTCCCTACAAGACTCTTCTAGTCATGCACCATTTCAAAATCATTACTACCCCCTGGAATACTTCTGAACATAGTCTCCATCACCAAGGGGGAAGAACCCACATCTATACTATCCTCTATCACCTTCTCCTACCATACCTACTCATCAAGCCCCCACTCAGCTACCTCCTACTCCACCTATGCATGAAGAAATACCACCACAGCCATAGCAACATAATGCCACAAGGGCTATCAACTTATAACCAGCTTCTTAGCCGAGTGAACTAGAATCAAAACCATGGAAACACCCTTTTTTTGGCCCAATACCCCAAACGTACCTTCACATTCACCTATGGCTAGTGCCTTTGAACCTCTAATCGGCTCCACTATTCAACCCTTCAAGAAACGTTTAAGCCAAACATCGTCCAAAGTACAAACCATCATGCTAACACATGCTGTGATGGACTAGATAAAGGTAAGTCATCTTCCTTAGAAATTGACTAATCTAGGAAGTCCCCTCATATACCTTCAAGTGGCAGGAAACGAGCTATGCGAAGATCTTTTGGATTAGGGGTCAGGCATCAATTTGATTTCACATGATATGTACAAGACTTGGAACCTACCCCTAATGAAGAAAAATAACAATAAGCTCAAGTTGGTAGACCAATCCATAACCATTTCCTTAGGATTGGTAGAAGATATCGTGACCACCATTTCTGGGTGGTCCTATCCTGCTGACTTCTTAATCATTTGGGTTGATAATTGAAAGGAGAATTTTTCAATCATAATGGGAAGATCTTGGCTCAACATGATGGATGCACAATTGGGACTTCAAGATCTTTCCTTTGAAATTTCAAAAGAAAATCCTTTTGAAAAGCTTAAGAAGAAGCATGCTCTATTCATCACGTACAGTGACTTTGGGTGCAACTGTGTGCAAAAACTTTGGTCCACTAAGCAGACTATATTCAAGCATGTAGTCAGTGTGCTAAATAATCACAAATTCAATGATGTCTCTACATAGAAACCATGAATCAAGAAGGCACCCAGTGGCTGACTGCTAACTCTGATAGTAGCACTCTATGCATGGAACCATCTGATGGCCTTGTATGTGCCTATATGGAAATCATGGATGAATTGGAAAAGGTCCATCAACAAGTATCCACTATTGATGATAGTGATGATTGGGAAAATCTATAGATCTCTGAAAGGTTTAGACAAGAACCCCTATAACTAAAAACCCTATTAACCAATTTGGAATATGCATTCTTGTAGAATGGTAAGCCAATAATCATCAATGCCATTCTTGCTCCTAAACAAAAGAAGAGATTGCTAAATATGGTAAACAAATGGGTGGCTACTTTCACATGGTCATATCTTAAACTAACAGGAGTTGATCCTAGGATATGCTAACATCAGATCTATATCAACCCCTCCATGAAGCCACGATGATAACCATAAAGATGATTGAACCCCAAATTGAAGTAAATCATCAAAGATGAAACTGAACAATTATTGAAAGCAAGGTTCATCTATTATGTTGCAGATACTGAATGGGTCAGCCCACTCATTATAATGCCAAAGAAGGATGAAAAATGGAGAGTCTGTATAGATTTCCAACTACTCAATATGACAACCTTCAAGGATCACTTCCCACTTTCATTTGTGGTTCAAGTGTTGGATACTATTTTAGGGCATTGTTACTATAGCTTTTTGGATGGTTATAGTAGATATACCCAAATTCAGATCATGCCCAAAGACTAGGCCAAGACAATATTTACATGTCCCTGGGAGACTTTCGCATATAAGAAGATGCCCTTTGGCCTATGCAATGTTCCTGCAACCTTCCAACACCTCATCCTCAGCATCTTTCAACAAAAAATTGGTAATGGGGTAGAAGTTTTCATGGATGACTTCTCTACTTATGGAGAAATGTTTGAACAAGCCTTGGACCATGTTGAAAAAGCTTTAAAAAGATGTCTAGAAACTAATTTACAGCTCAATTGGAAAAAGAGTCACTTGATGGTCCAAGAGGGCATTTTTTTGGGGCATCGAATTTCACAAGCAAGGATTGGTGTAGACATTGAAAAAATTAGAATCATCCAAGGAATCACCAATCAACTAAGCACTATAAAAGATGTTCGGTCATTCCTTGGACACATTGGTTAGTACCAATGCTTCATCAAGAATTTCTTGTCGAGAATTTCTTGAAGATTTCCAAGCCATTGGTGGAACTAACATAGAAGGACATTCCATTTGTATGGACTAGGGAATGTGAGTCTACATTCCAAACACTAAAATAGAAACTCATAGAGACTCTAATTCTACGGGCACCCGACTGGTCCAAACCATTTCACATCATGATGGATGCATCCAATTATGCATTGGGGGCCATGCCTGAATAGTTGGATGACCAACGACGTCCATATTACATCCACTATGCAAGCTGAAGCATTGTGGGTGCTCAACTCAATTACACCACCACTGAAAATGAATTGATGGTGGTGGTGTTTGCCTTGGAAAAGTTCCAACGCTATGTGCTGAGTGATAAGGTGTTTGTACAGACTAATCATAGTGTCATCCGGTTCCTTATGAACAAACCAATGGTAAGTCCCCGTATCATATGGTGGCTCATGATCCTTCAAGAATTTGACCTTACTATGGTGGAAAAAAAGGAAACTGAGAATGTGGTTGCTAACCACTTATCTTGGTTACAATGGGATAGCATAGAGGAGGAGGAGCCACTCTCCAACCAATTCCCAAATGAACTCCTTTCGCTAGAGCAATCGCCAGGGAAATTCCCACAGGATCAACTTGGTTTAGTAACATCCTTACTTATCTCTTAACATAAGAATTTCCAAAGAAGTGGGGTCATCGGAAGAAGCAATAGTTTGATCATAAGACCAAGAACTTCATGGAAATCAATAAACATCTTTACAAGGTGTGTGTGGATTGCTTGCTTCAATGGTGCATCCCTGATGAGGATAAACTATGTGTCCTTTAAGATGCTCATGAGGGCCCTTTTGGGGGTCACTATGCTGGACAACACACGACCATTAAAATCTTGCTTGCAGGATATTACTAGCCTACACTCTTGAGAGATGCCCAATGGTTTGTTTACTCCTATGAATGATGTTAGAGAGATGGTGGGATGATAGCACAAATGGAGAGACCTCACTAGTGGATCTAGCCACTAGAACCCTTCGATATTTAAGGCATCAACTTCATGGATCCCATCGCACCCATGTCCAATGTAAAGGCATATATCATCATCATAGTAGACTACTATACAAAGTGGGTAGAGGTGGCAGTTGTCACTGATTGTTCCTCAATTACCACCGCACAGTTTTTCCAACAGCAAATCGTGAACAAGTTTGGGGTGCCACATGCACTCATTTTGGATAATGGAACTTACTTTATGGGCAATACTTTTTGTAAACTCATGCAGCACTTGGGGGTCAAACATAAATTTACAACACCCTATCATCCCCAAGCCGATGGGTAAGCCAAAGTCACAAATAGGGAGATTACAAATATCCTAACAAGGACCATTAGCAAATATAGGAGGTATTGAAACATGAAACTTAATGATGCCCTCTGGGCTTAGAACTCAATGTGAAAACTTCCTATCGGCTACTCTTCTTACAAGTTATAGTATAGGAAACTACGAAAACTTCCAATTCAGGGAAAAATCTGAATACTATCTACTGCCAGTGACTTGGGTCTTAACTTATCACTAGCACAATGAGAACAACTCATCAACTTGAATGTGCTAGATGAGAATCGACTAGTAGCCCTATCATCAAATGAAATACATAAGGCTCATAATAAAAAATGTCATGATCTTAGGATTTGAAAGGTAACATTTTAACATGGAGATAAGGTACTCTATTAGAACCCCATAAATGTATCACAATGTACTAAGTTTCAAAAATTGTGGGAGGGACCTTATATCATTTCCAAAACCTTTTCATCCAAGGCCCTACTAATACACAAACCTGACGATCCTGCGAAAACATAATTAGTCAATATGCAATAATTAAAACCATTCCATGAAATCCACCAAACTAGTGTCACTACCCTCTCATCAGAAAGTCATCCTCGTTCCATTTTCTGGGTCTCCTCCTCCCAGCTTAGTCATGGAGGAGATCATCATCCATGCTAACAACCTCTACTAGATCCTCAGTTGTTTTTGAAAGTTTTTTTTACACCTTTTTTGTTTTACAACATCATCCATATGTTTGACCATTCTTACTTAATTTTTATTTATTTATTTATCTATTTATTTTTATATGTATATATGTACTATCTTTCAGTTGTTTTCTACCTCTCATTAATAAGATGTCTTATTGTCATAAGACGTACTAGTGCGGTTGTTCATCTTTGCAATGGTGCACATTATGGTCTACCTATTATATCTAGTTCCTACCTTAGCAGTTTTTTTCTAGGAAGTCATGTTATACTTTCATTTCATTTAACAGGAACTGAGTCCACATGATCCACTGATCCACCCACTCCATGGTTTTCCTTATTTTGGAAACATGAAATCCCTTTTCCATTAAAAACAACTTTAATTAATTTGTGACTTGTGTAGTTTCTAGACTTGAGGAGGACCCAATGGTTTGAATAGGGTGTGACTTCAAGGGAAATGCAAAATAATTAATACTTTTCTATTCCCTTCTCTATGAGAGTGTCCTCACAAACTTCTTACCACTCCAATTCCTCCCATAACAGGAAGTTCATTGGCAATTTTCCCTTGCACGGTGTGGTCCCTATCATTTAAAAAAAATAAAAATGAGGATTCAAAGCACACCCCTTAGACCAAATGCATGCAAAACCACATGGGTATTTGCATGGTGTGATTCCCATAGAAACAAAATAAAAAAAACATGAGAATTCAAAGCACATCCCTTACACCGCCTCTAATGAGCTACAAGCACTAGTTATGGGACTTGTTTTGTCCCCTCTAACTCAGCCCCTTTTTCACTTCCTATCTCTCACTCATGTTGGAGTGGTGCTTGTTTGTGGAAGCATTCTTGTGCCTCAAAACAATGGACTAGTCTTTGAGTGTTGATGTGATGTCACTCAACATGGTTGGTTTTGGGTCTGAACTAAGGATGGCTCCTATCGAGTCACTTAATCACACACTTCACAAGGGATTTCATGTGAAAAAAATTAGGAATTCCATTTCACACTCCTTTCTCTTCATCAATTACTTAACATGAATCACCTCATTGCTAGTTTTATGTTTTTATCGTCTATCGTGCCTTGCTTGAACTCATAAATTCTTCAGTTGGTTCTCATGGTGTGAGTATTAACTTGTGGTAACCATTAGTTAACTATGGGGCCCACAAATTCCTATGTTGATGATGTGCAAGGGTAATTGAGGGTAATGCCTTCTATGAGAAGGACCCACTTGCATATCCTTTGGTACTAATTGTTAATCTCCTTCCCCTTTGGTACAATTTGTCGATCATCTCCATTTTACCCATCGCATGCCTCTTCACCTGCAAAGTTCCATCTTATGAAATTCTCCTACCTTTGACTCTTATTTTTATGATAATTTTCCTTCAGCTTTTTGTTAGATGGTTCTCTAGTTTCTAAGTTCCTAAATCACCCCAACTTTGTGTTTCAATTCAAATATTTGGGCTCTTACTTCATCGATCAACGTAGGTCAACTAAGCTAAATAATTGCATCAACTAGGCCCCGTATACGCATCCCCCTGCATTTATGTAGCCTCATTTATGTGGCCCCATCAAGGCATATCAAAAATACTATATATACCCATGTTTTGCCTTTGAAAATTTTCCATTTGTTCACAAATCAAGGGGAGTTTTTCCATTTTTCTCTATCAAGTCTTCTTACCAAGCACAAACCATTTTTACCATGTGTCCCAATCCAATCATTCTTTCATCCTTTTGCTACTAGAGGTATGCTCTACATCATGGGGAGGGGGGGGAGGGGGGGCGGGTGGAGGGGGTGAGGGCCATAATTATTATGATTATCAAATAATTAACACCTCTTAGGGAATAGACAAGGAAAAACAAAAACAACAAAACAACTATAAATTGCAACTCATTATGTTTTATTGTTTTTCCTAACCCCTCAACTACACTCCAAGGAACCTAACAAGATGCACATGCCAATGTCATAGCTTGGCAAAAATGAGAAGCTATATTATTTCCATTTTGAGAAACTTATACACATTTTAATTCATGGTTATGCTATGACTGTAGATGGCACCTAAACTGAGGCATCCAAGGGGAGAAGGACCATCATAACCAAGGGACAAGTGACCTAGGATAGGAATAGCATGGGGTGCATGCCCTCAAGAGTATGAGGATGGATCACATGAAAATAGCCCTCTCTACGAACAACTTGACATGGAATCTATTCATTAGATTCCTGAAGAGGATGTCCTTGGCGAATAATCGCAAAGGGACGAGACTCCAATGGTAGCACCATGACTTAAGGTCACCCTGACCTAAGCCTGTATTGATGTCATTAAGCTGAGGGAGTTGCAAAAAACATTCCTTTAGGAGTTAAACTTCAAAATAGCTGTAGAAAATGCACCAAAATAAGTCAAAACCCAACTATAAAATTCTCCTATGTGGCCAATCGTCACCTCCAGTGGTGAATAGTACCTAGAAGAAACTTGTGAAGAAACTTATCTCTTCTAGACAAATCGGAAACCGGGGTCTAGAGTAAGAATCAAGGACATTCATGTAACTTACTTTGTAGAAGAAATTATGCAAGCTCTTAGGTTGCCTAAGACTGGAGCTGATGTGGTAAAGATTCCAAAACAAGCAGATCTCTAGATGAAAATTGTAGAGAGAGTCTACTCAAAAATTGCATCTTACTACTTGAATCCAATAGTAAGACCCATCAAGATCACTGCCTTCTCTAGTCGTGCATGTGCCACTCTAAGTGGGAAGTTCCCCATTAACCTTCCAAAATTACTTTTTCTTAAAATTGAAAAAAGATTTGCTGAAAATGAACATGGAAGGCAAGCTCTACCCTTTTCTTGCCTAATCAGGAAATTGTGCAAATGGGCATAGAGAGCACACAATGCTAATGATACACTTTGTCATGCCCCAATTGACTCATGGTGCAAAATGTTGAAGGACAAGGCTCCTACCACAACGTAGATAAGGAAAGAGCAACAATCACCTCCATTTTCAGCACAAACAATAAGGTCAAGCTCACAAATAATCGTAGAATACATATGTGAAATCTGACAATCGCTCTTGAGCTAACAAGAACAATCAGTAGAAACTAGCAATGGAGAAGACCCTTCATTACACTGCCTTGCAATGAGCCATCTTGAATAAGTGGCTCGATCTGTAAGTCTACTGGAGAGAGCAGGGACGATGTTTTTTGCCGCATGGACACAGGTGCCTACAAGAATGGACCCTAGTGTCCGAGAAGTAATGATGTCCATACAACAACTATTTTCTAAAATTTTAGGAAATGTTATTACTTTCTCGGTGTGCTTGGAGGATGAAGAGGGGGCAACTGTCCTAGTAATGTAACACCGGGAACAAGAGGTTGCGATAGAAGTGGTTGCTGACATAATCACTACAGGTCTTAATGCACCTACGGTGCCTGTACTAGATGTATAATGGACTTGGAGATGTACAGACATCTACAGGAACTGAACATAGAAAAATCACTGCAATCCAATATGAAAATTTGTTGGACCGACTAGTGAAAATTGGGCAACCACTTCCAGAAGTTTTTGATCTTCCAGACAACATCATTGCCACTCAGTCAAACCTACTCTCAACAAGGGGAAAGTGCCTCATCATAGAAGGGAAACTTGAAGTAGCCCATGTAGATTATAAATGATTAGCTATGGAAGTTTCCCAACTAAGTGCCCAACTTGTTGATCCAACTCTCCTCAACCACGAAATCACTAGAGATGAATCTTTTCAACAACTTCAAACCAAACTTCAGATGATTGAGAACAAGTGAGAGTTGGCAATCTTTGACAAGTCCTTAACAAACACTTGTTCTTACCATATAAACAAGGACTTGGCAAAGGTTTGTCAAGAGAATGTTAGGTTGACCGTAGAAGTTCATTGCCTATGCAATGTTGGTGTTGAAAATCAACACATGAAAGATTTTATCCATCAACAGCAAGAGGAGCTAGCTAGCGTAAACATTGATGTAAGAAGATTGGCAACTAAAAATTGTAATTTATCCATGGAGGAAGTTCGAGCCTTGCGACAAAAATCAACTATTGAAATCATTGCATGGAAAAATGAGGTCCTTAGGTTTGAACGAGTCAAAAATCATTATAGGAACCAAGTGGGATTGTAAAAGGAAGTAAATGAAAAACAAATTCAAATTGCAAAGGCTAAAATGAACCAAGTACTCCAATAGCTCAGCAAAGGAGGTGAGGTATAGCAACCCATCTTCAATGGATTGAATGCCTACAACTAGGCTTAGATCTATCTCAAAGAGCTACATATTGAATAGATGATGAAATACATGGAGTTAGCCAATCTCTATTATGAAAACTTGGCTATGCTAACAGCTAGAAAGCTATAGTTAGACTTGGAGAAACAAGTGACCACCTTGTATACTTTGTACAAGAATGAGTTCCAAGTGCATAAAGAGACAAATAAAAAGCTAAAAATAGCTAATGCGGAACTTGAAGTTCTTCACACCCATTTTGAAGGACAATGTACAATTTTAGAGAACTTGTCCCAACAAATGAATGACTACCAGCAACTACAAACATTGGTGAGCATTCGATATTAAATGAAAATAGTTCGTTGCTTGATTTGTCAAGTTGAAGGAACTCTTCCCTGCACTTCCATACCCTTGGGATGTTCTCATTCTAGCACACATTGGTGAAGCTACCTAGACGGTGAACGATCCTAGAAGAAAAGAGGAGAAATGAGGGCATTGCTAGAGGATTTTCAATTACCTCTAGAAGTTGCAGCAACTACAAGACAACCATCATCAATGCCTCAACCAACACGTGCACCAAAAGTTGATGAAGGTCCATTAGAACCACTACCACTAGGAACTATGTGACCTACTCCAAAAACTTCAGCATTTCGGTAGGGTTGAGAATCTATGGCTATCAGGGTGTTCAATTTCATTATCTATGAATACAACAATTTTGTAATTTCTTTTGTTGTACACTGGGGCACTTAATATGTTAATAGAGTTAGCGTGTATGTAAATGTGTTTTGTCATGTGTACCATTAATAACTTCATACCCTCTAAATTGTAATAAACTCGAGGACGAGTTTTCACTTAGTCATGGGGGTATGATGAAGTGTTCAGTTCATGTGTCAACTAGGTCACGTCAATGATTCCCTGTTGACATGGCCATGGTGACGTGACCTCGTCGACATATATGTTCATGTGTTAATGTGGCCTCGTTAACGTAGAGTCTGTCTTCCACTATAAATATGCGTACACCTGCAACATTTATGGGATCTTTTTGGTAGTTTTCGTGAAGCTCTTGCAATTTTTTTTCATGTAAGTTAGTATATTTTCCAAGTGCCAGTAATAGGTGTGAGAAAGGTGTATGGCTCTTTATTCAAGTGCTAATGTACCTAAGCCCATTGCCATAAGCAATAATAAAGACGAGCTTTTTGAACATTCCTTGCAGCATTTGGATTTAATTACTTAAGTATTAAAACACTTTAATATTTCAACATTTTAAGCATTCCAATGTCCTATATTATTATTGCTTTATGGTTATAGCCCTTTTCATAGTTTAGAAGAACTATAGGCATGACCATCTCGAACATATACCAGACACTTGGTAACCTAGTGACACTTAACATCTAGTAACCTAGCAATGGTTAGGATATGCTTAGGATGTGGATAGAAGATGGGATTGGTTGCTTATGCTAGGGAGAGTTAAGCGATAGAGTAGAACCATTACAAATTACACAACTTTCCATTTCCTACATTAAAAGAATTAGACATTTAAAAATAAAAAGAAAATTGATAAAATTCATTTTCCTCAATCTCACTCAACCATCACTTTAGAATATCATAGGTGATATTGGGAAGACAACAATCATTCTAACTAAGGTTTTGCTAGCTAGAATTCAGTGTACGTAAGTGCTTACAGTCTGCGAAATTTGACTGAGTTGCGCGTGAACACTAGTGATTTGTATGGTTGGATGTAGGGCTACCTCACCACTCATCACTCTCTTTACAACATATGATATCTCTTTCAACTATCTTTCTACAATAACTTCTCATGAGTTCTAGGGGTTCTTAAGGAGACTAAAGGATCCTCAACTGATATTCCAAGAATAGTCATCTATGATAAATAGAAATAGCTCATTGTGGGAGACTTCACCAAGGTTGAGTTCAAGGGTCCCTTGATACCATCCTTTAATATATAAGGATTTCTAAAATCATATTTTATTTCCACATCATCAATATCTACTTAAAGACTACTAGTTCTATCATTAAAAAGTTTTGATTATGGTATGTTGAAATAATGAAAGATCAAAGTGATCTTCAAAAACATGATGGAATGATAGAATAACTTCCATTTAGTATCATAAGTACAATTCTTTATATTATCATAAACATAAATATTTTCAGGTTTAGATATTTTCAAGGATTTATTTGTTAAATCTCTATTAGACATGTTCAAATTTTTGAAATAAACTATGAGTTTAAGAAGGCTTTTGAATACAATTATTTTCTTGAATTTTAGCAATTTCCTTCTATTAGCTTCTTTGACATGTATAGGATATGTTACAACTGTAATCATTTATTTAATCTTGCTTATTTTATTTTGGATTCTATTCATGATTGTTGTTTGTTAAAAATTTTATAGTATTAGCAATTCATAGATCCCAAAATGAATAAGGCTATAGTTGAGTTAGTGTGATTCTTATTTCGAAGTTATAGCCCATAGTGAGAACCATCTTAAAGTACTTATGTTGAGTGATCCTAAAGATTATTCTTTTTTTTCCCTCAATGCTCTTCATGAGATTAATTCTATCCTTTTATTTCACAACCTAGATAATTTATAAACTATGACTATGGAAAATTATGTTCATTTTTGTGTTTAGGAGTACCTCCAATTAAGGTCTTAAAATGTTTACAATGAGCATGACACTATGAAAATATTTCATGACTTTATATATTTGAACAACCAAATGATTTTTTTTTTGTTATTCATAAATGCTTTTCTACTATCCAAAATACACTACTCAAGTTAAAATATCATCTTAAGTTGAACCTAGCTAGTCTATCATTAGATCTAGATTTTCTTAAAGTCTTTCCTCATGATTCATGGTGCTTAGCTGGACCATATGCAAAGTAGCTATCTTCAAGAAATTCAAGAAATATCTTCCCATATTATATTTTTAACCTTTCTTTGTTGTAACATGAGCCTAGTGCTAGAGTTCATCAAAATTACAAGTCTCTTTATATGAGATGTAACTTGTAATCTATGAGCGATTTATAGCATTTTTCATTGTAATAAGTGTGCTACACACCTAGTAATAACAATACTGAAAATTTGTGTTAGTTTATATTCTATATATTATTCAATTACCTATTTATGCTAGATAAAAAGAATCATTATCCAAAGTCATAGTGCTCATCCAACTTATCCTGGGAAGCTTGGTAGATGAACAAAAGCCCAATCTTTCAAAGGATTGATTATTCTAATAAATGTCATCTAACAATGTAGGAGAAATTGCAGATATTTTGCCTCATTTATTTCCAACTCAAATCTTAAGCATCAAAGTTTAAACTGGATATTTAGCAGTTGATTCATCTTTTGCAGCCTTGGGAAGGACCCATGCCCTCAAGCAATGCTCTTCAATAGGGATCTTAGTGTAGAAGCTTCCCTCCTTACATTTGACTACAATATTTGTACAAGGGTCTCTTTGCCTTCTATGGAGTGCTATCAGCCTCATCCAAATTTTTGCCACTCTCTCTTGTAATAGGGTGGCTGGTTGGTGGTTGTTGGTTGGTAGTTCCCCATATTAGGTTTCTCCCTCTTGTGAACAGTTATTTATGAGGATGTTTCCTAGAGTTTCATCCCCAATGTTCTTAGTTTTCCATATTTTTGTCTTCGTGACTTAATGTGGTTTATGTATTTGACACTCCTTTTATTAATAAAACTTCTTAAACTTCTTTTTGGGGTATGAAACACACCCCAAACTTCGTAGGCATGAAGACTGGAATTCCTTTAAAATGAAATCCACAATTCCACATTTTCAAGGCTGCCTATTATTTACTAAAATGAAGAATAGAATAAATTACGTAATCTGCTCTCTACCTCCGTTCTTTGAGGAGTTTGATTTCCCTGCACTCCATGGTGACGGTGCTGCTGAGGACGGTGATAAGACACATGAAATGCTAAAGCTAACGGCTGAAGCATTGTAACCACATTTTCCGCCCTTGTACCGGTGGCATTCATAGCATTTGGCTTCTCTGTCAGGCTGGATGGTCCAAGTTAAGTCCAGAAAGTCTGTTGGGCTGCCAGAGCTGTTGAAAAGCAGGTGATCTTTCCAATGGACCCAAACCGAGAATTCATTTTTGCAACAAGCGAGTGATTCATTCTCAAACAATACAAACCACGTACTACATAATTTGATTAATTTCGTATACCGCTGACCGGTGTTGGACAGGCTCGAAGGACAGGAGGCAATCCACATTTGCTGAAACCCGGCAGCGGCAGTGTGAAAGAAGGATGATACAGAACTGAAATTTGAGGAACTCAGCTTGGAAAAGCCTTCACACGGATCTAAGGATTCTAAGCTAACCGCTATAAAATGTTCTGCACGGCAATTCATATAACGAACAGAGAGATTCAAGCCACTGTAAATTAAGGTTTAGCATCGCAATCATAAATCTGAAAGTCGGGATCTCCGCAGCCCTCGTTCCCTATGCCAAATGGGTACTCCACATTCAGATTACCGCACACGCCGTTGCAACCTTCGCACAAGAGAGAAGCAAAAACACAGAGAAGCAAACATACAAGCAACGGAGGTTTGAAGGCAGGCATGGCAAAAGAAGTCCAATACCCATTATCCATTACCCAGGAAAGCAGAGAAGAGAAGAGCGGATGAAAGAATGGATTGGTGACAGCAGGGCAGGTGCCACGATTAAAAGGCCAGCACGCCTCAAACGGGCCAAGGAAAGAGATGACGGGGAAATATCAAGGAAGAACGAACGATGTTGAAAGCCTTGAATGGACCAATGCCGAGTAGAGGTAGCCGTCAACACGTTCCCTAGACAAGTCGGCAAAGCAACGGAAATTAAAGGCCGCTTAGTGTCCGTAAAAGAGGGGCTGTCATGATTATAAATCGACTGTTTACGGCAACGTGTAACTTTCGGCTTATCTTTTTGACATTTCATCCTATGATGACCGCATCCAACACTATTGCCTGGCCAAAAACTCCACAAACCATTAGAAGCTTGATCGAAGTGAGTTTTCCACCAAAAACTTTGCTTAAGGGTAAAGTATTTTTCTGGGTATGAGTACATCTAAAGTTTGATTATAATTTAATTATTTTCATTTTTATTTCATCAATAAAGATTTTCTTAAACAAATAGTTTTATTGATATCAACATTGTCATGTTAGCATAGTTTAACTATTTCAAGGTCATTAATTGAGAAGTTTAACCTATGACACAGTTTCAAGGTCATCACCTCTATTTGAATCAAATTGCATGATACATAGAGATGTGTTTGAGAAACATTATTCAACCTTTGAATTATTACTTGTGATATACAACTATTATTATTCAACATTGATTTTGGATTCTAGTTTACCTAGAAACTCATCCATACATTATTAATGGAAAATTTAGGCTGTTAGCTATCAATCAATTTATTATTAAATTTTTTATTTTTCAATGTTATTTTGTAGCTTTTGCTAGTATTATTCTTTCCTTACCTTTTAAAGAAATTGCAAATAAAAAAACATTTAACGTGGAAGAAAAAGAAAAAGAAAATTATACAACTAAGACCAAGCTTATTTTAGTATCACAAAGAAGATGACGATTCTTTGATGGCTTGAAATTTCTTTTAAATTTCAAATAAAAAAGCTTTTTGACAAATAATGAATGAATGCAAGAATCAATTTGTAGGGAAAGCATGGGGAAGTTGGAATTTCTTCATCTATCTAGTTTTCTTTATTTAAAAAGATTGATGTACAAAACCCAAATCTGTTATCAGGCCTTGATAAAGTCAAAATCCCATCCTCTAATGTCTTGCCCTTTTATTTTGGTTTCCTTGACCAATTTAGATCTCTTTAAGTTGAAGAAGAGAACCTAAACTACGAGTTGTATCTTAATAAATAGTTTTTCTCTTACTTACCAGTAATTTAGCTATCCTAGCACAAAGACTTGTTGGAAGAAGTTTACCGGTTGGAAGTCTATGTAGGCAATATTGTATAAGTAGTAGTCCATCTTGCAAATAACATCTGAAACTCTATTCAAAGCTAAGGGGTCCTTACTTAATTTTTCTTTTGTTGTGTTGGTAGTGTCTATGGTTTCAAAGGTTGTTTCTAAGTATTATTGGCTATTACAAAACCTTGATGAGGATTGATACTTTCTTTTAATTTACATTATCATTTTGTTGTCTACTACTTTAATATATTTTATTTGTTATTAAGTATTGAAGTTTCTTACCATACTGTTTATGTCACATCTTACTTTATTTTCACTTTGCTTATATCTATGAAATGTTTACTTTTTTGTATTAGTCATAACAAAGTCATAATGTTAAAAGTTAAACATCACAATGTCCTCACTAGTTGAGACTATTCTTGGGTTTTCATGCCCATATTAGAGATGCCTTAGATGATAGTCTCTTAAACTAAGTTTTTGAAGGGAATTATTGTGTGACCAAAGTTTGCACATCAACACTCTTCTTTTGGCACTAGAAGGATGATGTGTAGCAAGGTGCTCCCTATGCCAAAGCATACGAATCACAAGCATTCATAAATGATCTAGTCAAATTCTATGGATGGGACTAGTTGTGACATGTAGAATGTTATGCCTTGATAGCAATTCATTGTCTTCCCACTTGGACTAGTGGTTGCTTTGTCACATATAGTTCAGTCCAAAGTGAGGCATATGATTCTTGATGTTGTTTCGACCTTAGTCTACTCCTAATGAAAATAAAGAATCAATTATTTAACTAATTAGCAACATAAAGTAAAGTCTAAACTAGCCTACAGGTGATGAGTGTTTGTGCCTAGCTTCCCGTACATGTCTTGAACCCACATATCCACTAGTAGGATTACCAAGCACTATGCTACCAAGCAAACCAAGTAATAACACTAGTGAGATTACCAAAAAAATATGTGTTTATGTGAAACTAGTCAAGCTCATTCTGCCAATTCATTAACATGCATGGAAACATAAATATTAACTAAGTACATGAAATGTAAATTGCATGGAAAGTAAATTTAATCTACGTCAATGTGCTACAATGAATAAGAATAAATCTCAATCTTATTGTCATTCATGGAATGTGTCTAGGTACATTTNTGCCATTCGAATAAGACATCATACAACTAACTCAGATCCACACTACGAGCACTCACTGAATGTTACGAAATAAAAGTACAAGAGTTCGGCTACTCTATTGACTAAAGAATGCCAATACATGATGGGAGCATGCATATTTATAGGCCAAAATAGACACTACATCAATGGGGCCTCATCAACACTTCATTACATGTGTTGACAAGG
>MNCI01005557.1:93916-107535 GCA_015680685.1 Gnetum montanum | reverse complement strand
CATTATTCGTGCCTTCAAAACCATCTAATTACCTTAGAATCCCTTCATAATAGCCCAATGTCCTACGTTACACCATTGATTTTAAGAAAATCTTCAAAAATTTGGTATTTATTATTGTGCCCAAGGGCCGTGATATCGCGTACGTGATATCACATACGTGATGTATCGTACGCGATATCGTGTTCCATAAACCCATAAATAGGCAACCCCCCACAACACTTAGCATCATTTTTCACCATTCACACAGGGGAGTTTTTTGAATTTTTCTCTACAACTTGCGAGTGTGACACCCTTGCTTTCCTACCTATATCTCGCTCGCTAGTACTCCGATTTTAATTCCGTCTGAACCTGCTTGAACCTGGAGTGTTCAGCTTAGTTGTTGGGGAGGGACACCTACCGAATAATGCCTAAATTTTTTGAAATTTATCATCACCCAAAGGAAATTATCTAGGGTAATTAGCTATAACATTTAGAATAATTATGCCAAAAAATCATTCAATCCCTTTAGGTACACCGAGAAATTAAAATTGGAAACCACCTAAGTAAAATAGACTCATTATTACAATCTTTCGAGCAATATCACACAGAGATAAAATAAATTAATTAATTAAGGTAAGTAGTAAGGTATAACTTAACTTCAAAAAAAAACCTTATTGATGCTTGACCTCGTGTGATTGCAGATGGCCCCGAAACGTGGACAAAAGGAAGGTCCTACTCAAGGTGGAAGCAAACGACCTAGGAGAGGTAGAAGATAAGATCCTGCCAGACATAATGCAGAATAGGAGGAATAATTGTTTAGTATTCATCAATAGGACCCTCCTATCATACAGTCTGGGCAAGCAGAAGGAGGAGCTACTACAGCGCCTGAACAGGGACAACATCTCACGTTGCCCCAAGATTGTGTTCATGTCATACACGAAAAATCCACATTTTCTATGGTGATTGTGGAATTAAACTTTGAATATTTTGTAGAGTTCATTCCTGAGGTTGTTAGGGATCACCTCAAAGGGTCTCCCTTATGGCCTACCCTCTCTGAAAGTGTTGCCTGGTACCTAGGGGAGAGGTACCAATTCTGGCACAACAGGGAACAAGGCACCACCGTCAATATTTGTGGTGTGATAATCAATTTTTCTACATAGGCCATTTTAGAAATATTAAACCTTCCAAATACAGGGCCCAAGGTTGCTCAGTTATCCACCCGTTTAGACCCCGATGTACGATAGGATTGGTTGGAAGGGACGTATGGTAGAGATAAGACATTTGGTGAGTTGATGACGGAGGAGAGGATCTACTTCAAAATTGGAACTTCTCACCTTTTCCCCATGAAGGACTTAAAAAGAATATCAACATATGAGGTAAGAGGATGTGCAGTGCTGATGGGAAAGGTTAATGCTAACCTGCCCCATCTATACTTAACGGAGATCTTGAGGCAGTTCGAGGAACGAAAGATAGGGAAGATGGCGTTGCCCTTCCCTTATCTTATCAGAAAGATTTTTTGACATGCTAGTATCAGAGGGTACACCAACAATGTCCTCCAAAAATCCCAAAAATGCTTCATATGCAGAATTGTTAAAGCCACCAGCCACAAGGAAAATCACTGGTGAGATGCTGGGGTCATAAGAAGAAGAAGAACAAACGGCTGGACCAATTGCAACTCAACTTGCAAGACCCAACCAACCTCCAAGTATAGGACCTAGCCAACAATAGGAAGTAGGGCCTAGCATAGGCCAGGATCAACCACTGCTGCCGCAAGACTACAGACCATCGATGAGCCATCTCAAGGCCATCGCTAAGATGGTCAATTGGGGAAGTCGTGATGATGCAAATCTCTTTCACGTCATTGATGATGCCATACAGCCCACAGTTTCTTTGGATTGTACAAGGGGAGAAGTGTCTATTCATACAGGAGGAGGGGAAAGGACTTGGTCACAACAGATCTCAGGAAACGTGGCATCTTTCCAAGTGAAATTAGAAACTGGTGAAGGGGCCACTGTGGTGGTCATGCAACACCAGGATGCTATGGGAGCTACAAAAGTGGTCACAGACCACATCAAAGAATCATTCATTGTACCTGTTGTGCCACTAGCAGATCTCACAGGAGCATGGGATGCTCAAACTTTGGCCGGAACCTCAATGACTCCTGCAGAACATGAGGATGCACTTGATCGATTACTACAAATAGGACAAATAATGACGTCCCTGTTTGACATCCCTCAGGATGTTACAACAATTCAATAAAATCTCATTTCCATGAAGGGAAAGCTAGTTTTAATGGAAGTGAGGGCCAAGCATGCTGAAGTAGAGGTACAGAAATTACAACAGTAGCTCATGGCCCTACAAGCAGCACAGTGGGATCTGTTACAATTTGTTCCCGTAGACCAGCTAGACAGTTTTAGAACTGAGAAACTAACCAAGCTATTAACAGAGAATAGAAAGGTGGCTGAAGAAAAAGAGAAGGAGTTTTGGGATGCCTCTGCAGCACAGGTGCAAACTCATGCGCATCTCAAAGCACTCAACGCCTTACAAGAGGAAAATAAACAGCTTGTTGCTGACAACCTATGGTTGACCTCTGTGGAAAAGCAAAAGAATGTTCTTGAAGAACATTTCCATCAGCTGTGAGAAAAATTCATCCAAGTCAACCAAGACATGATTCATTTAGCCAGGGAGAACCGAACCCTCTCAATGAAGGAGGTACGTGCAATCCGTCAAAAGAAAGCTATTGAAATAAGCGCATGACAAAATGAGGCTAAACAGCATGAAAAGCTAAAGGAGCACTTTCGAGATCAGGTGTGGATGTATAAATAGATCCTTGAGAAGGAGATCCATATGACCAAGGCCCACATCAATGCTATCAGTGCTCAACACACTGACTAGCGGGCCATATTGGACACAGATGCCTTTGCCCACCAAGCGGAAGTTAAGAATTGGGACCTGTAGATTTAGGATTTGACAGAATACATGGAGTTGCAAACCTATGGTATGCCAACCTTGCCATGTTAACAGTAGGGTACCCGAGAATAGAGCTTGAGCAACAAGTAGCTACCACCTATGTCAAATATGAAGCAAAATTTGCAGAATGCAAGAAGTTATTGGAAAAATTAGAGATCGCAAATTCTGAACTTGAGGTGGTAAAAGCAAGCTACCAAGGATAAAAAGGTATCACAATAGATATGGCTTGACGGCTTGCAGATTTCCAAGAATACAAAGATAAAGCCAAAGCCTATGAAGAGGAACGTCGAGTATTTGCGGCTTGGTATGTCAAGGCAAATCAAATGTTTCCGCAACTACCCTATCCATGGAAGGTGCTAACTCCATCAAACATCGAAACATTATCATGGATGGCACAAGACCCTCAGACCGAGGAGGAGAAGCTCCAGGCCATACTCCAACTCCATCAAGTCTCAAAACCTAGAGCACAAGACAAAGGGAAAGCACCTATGGAGGAACCACCACCACTAGGAACTACACGAGTTCCACCAATTTTGTATCTATAGCACATTTCTTGTGTTATGTCTTTGTTTTGTTTTCATTCCATACTGTGGCATAAACCCATTTCCACCATCCAATAATCCCATACTTATCCACTGTGTAATCACTGTAACTCGAGGACGAGTTTTCACTCAGTCATGGGGGTATGATGAGTTACCATTTAGTGCATCGTGATATCGTAGCCTCACCGTGATATCGTGTACACGATATCGTAGTCTGTCTCCTCATCTATAAATAAGAGGAGTCAGTTAGGAAGAAAAAAGTAAGTATTTCTTAGTTTAAGTGTTTTAATTTCTTTCTATCAACCCTTTTCCTCCTAGTGTATGCCCGTAGTGTGGTGATTGTAATTGTACGACATCCTTTATTCGAGTGTGACGTACTTGGACATGCACATGACCGAAAATAAAGATCGAGATTACTTCATCATTGTAGCATTCACTTAGTTTAATCATTTAATTAATTGTTATTTACTGCTTTCCTAGTTAATCTCTTCTCACCCTTAAACTCATGTTAAAACGTGGAATGAGTACGACTTGATTACGAGCATTTAAGTGTGACTACTTGGTAACCCAGTAGCGTACCTAGGATCTGCGCTTGGTAATCCCAGTGGTAGTCATGCATGAAGTCCAAGATGTGTACAAATAATCAAGGAACGGATGCTCATCACACTTAGGCTAGCTAAATTCCTTCTCACCCTTTCTCCCTTAGCTTAGTTAATATTATCTTCCATTACCTTCAGGAGTAGCATTAGGTTAGAAACACATCATACACCTCACTCTGAACTAAACCATACATGACAAAGCCAATACTAGTCCAGGTGGAAAGATAGCAAATTGTGACCTAAGGCTAACTGTCTAGATGCCACAACTAGTCCATCTGTGGAGTTTGACTGGATCATGTGTAATGCTCGTATTCGTATGGTTGAGTGTAGGGGTACCTCGCCACTCATCACCAAGGTTAGTTATACAAACTGAAAGTCCATTAGATACAAAGGCTAATCAGGCAAGTGGCAAATGAAGAAGGAGAGCTATATAAATGAGAGAACGTAGAGGAAAATAACTGGGACCCAACTCTTTAAAAGAAAAGGGTGCATATCTATGATGAGGAAAAAGAGGCAGCTCTCGATGGGATGACTTCACAACAAACCTTGCTAATACAAAAGTCTATCAATGAGCTTAAGGCAAAGCTAGATAAGATGTTGGAATGGAGAAATGAGAAAGTTACAACTTTCATAGAAACCATAGAGGAGAGAGTAACGCAAAACAAATCAAGTGATCACAACAAAAGTAAGAAAAAGAACTAAGGAACAACTAGGAACACTCATCGACAAAAAGAAAAAATGACTGTAGAAGAAGAGGCTATAGACTCAACCATAGAAGAAGATGATGGATGTGACATTTACCTATATGACCATCCAAAGGGCTATTGCCCAATCATGTTACATCTACATGAGTATTGGGATTTTGCATTGAATCCCAAGTTCATACAAAAGCAAATGCCTAGGAAATAACCTTACTCACAAGGTAATTATAGATAGTCCTACAACCAACCGTACTATCCTAGTGGGAATTCTTACCAACCTCAAAACTATCATCAACCATAGTGGCAAAACCCAAAATCGGGGGGGATGCCATCATCAAACCAGCACTATCCTTATTGTCAACCAAACCCATACAGATATTGTGTTCGACAACTTGTTTTTCCAAGTGCCTTTACTTCCTCTACCTCAAATCACTACTACCGCTCCCTTGAATATCATCATCCCACAACATCTTCTATGAGGTCACCACCTCACACCTCTCATCCTTTGACATATCCTCAATATTCTCATACTTCCCTCCACCATATGTCACCACCAACAACACAGGAAGGTTCAACACCACAACATCAATGAAAGAATGCCACTTGTGCTACGAACATACACAAAAATGATAATGCCAACAGATCTCCACCACAATCTTAGAAACACCCTTTCTTTAGGACAATTCCCACACATAAGCATAACACTTGTGGACCTACAAACTCATGAAATTTAGCACAAGTCCAATCTAATGCAACAACCTTCCTTCCTAAAACAATGTCTCCTAATCATACAAAAATGCCAATAACTATTACCACTCCAACACAAGACATAAACGATGAACTTATCATTGTGGAGAGATAGGAAAATCCATGCATCACTAAGAGTAAAGGGTGCAATTATGGACTGGAAATTCAAAATATTAACACAATCCAAAACAAAGCTAAGGAACAAGTGTGTGAGCAAAAACTAGTCTACGTAATAGCCACTAAACCAGAAGATACCTAGTGGCTTGAAAATGAGAATATAAAATTATTTCAAAGATGCATAAAGGTAATTGATCCACTTATTAGTTCTATACTTAAGAAAATGAACCAAACAAAGGACTTAGACGCATATATCTTACTCTTTGATTATACATTGAAAAAGAATATTAAACACAGAGACCGAGAAATTAAAATAGAAAATCAAGAAGAAGACGCAAACACATCTAGATCCCCCAAAATAGAAATATCTACAAGTCTAGATGAAGATACATCTCCAAATGATCCAAACATGACTATCACCAATATTAGATGTGCTACCATACAATTAATTAAATTAGTAACAATGATAGATGGGAAAACAGTGGTGTCTAACAAGGGGATTGTGTGGTCCATCTCCCAAATGTGTAACCATAAGATTAGTCATGGGGGACATGCTCCATCCTAGTTCAAGAACTAATAAGTATTTTTCATCTTTTTTGCTTTACAATTTTTTATCATTTTCCTATTTCTTCCAAAATTTTCTAATTCTTAATAAGTTTTCCATTTCTTAATATTTTACTTTTCTTTATATTTTTCTTTTTTCTTGAGTCATTCTCTTTATGTTTTATGAATGTATTTTAGGTTTTAATTACTAAAATTGCCAAGTCATAATGTAGAAGTCAATGCTATGTGTTGGGTTTTTGTGCTATGCTATCAAGATGATTGGGTAAGTAATTGATGAGCAGTCGAGGTACCTCTACGCCCAAACATATGAATCACAAACCATTCACGTGTGATCTAGTTGAATTCCATGGAATCTATAGTTTCTGGTACACTAGTTGATGAGCTGGATAAAATTTAGTGTTGGATACCTTTAAAAATTTATCTTTGCTACATAAATTGTCACCTCATCTGTGACTGACCCATAAGTGTTATTTGTGGAGGAATGGTTTAAAGTCAAAAGAAAATTAAGATTATAAATAATTAGAATTGAATCCAATTAAATTCCACACTTATGACTATCACTCCTAAGTAAAATCATAAATTTTCATTCAAACTTCTAATATTAAGTTCAAGAATGAAAGTTGGTAATTAAATTAAATTAAAATTACAAATAATAATTCAAGATCACAGGGGAGACTTTGCCTAAATTGCAATTCTACCTTGCTATCTTCACAATGCAACAGTTTTGATCATTTGACAATGGACTCCAAGAATTGCCACAAGGCTCAACAGATCTTCAATAATAACCATAAGAAAAATTGATTTCAATTTGATGTGGAGTTCATTGGTATCAACTCCTTCTCCTCTCCCATTCTCTCAAAATGAATTTTCTCAATGCTGCCCCTAAATACAATGTGGAGTGCATTATTTATATTCTACGATAGTTTAAAAATAAGTATTTTAATAATGGATTGATATATTACTAATCCATACAAATTAGTGTATCTACCAACTTTGGCATCCTTGGTATCTTGGATTTACATGGGATTTGGTTGGAGCAAGAAAAGAGGCATTTCTAATACTCCATGTGTCAATGTAGAGCATGAGTGGATGGATTGACAAATGAACAGAGTGAGCCTAGCAATCTACCTTGATAGAAGCATTGGGATTGAAGGTGTCCACGCACTAGATGTAGGGCTGGTCCTTTGGAAGATTGATATTGGATGCATGGCTAGAGTAGGTGTAGTCCTAGATGAAAATTTTGTTAAAGAAATTATCATTGCTAGAAGCACAAGCACAATTGCCATTGCTCTAATGGAATAGTTAAACCCTTGCTGCATGCTTGCCATTGTCATTACCTGTTGTCACTGTTGCCACATGCATGCTATTGTCACTATCACATACCATCGTCGTTGCCTACCACAAATCCTCGTTCACCTACTCTTCTAGTGCTCCATCAGTGACTGATCTATACCAACATCACCAAAGCTACGGCTCTCAGGCTAGACATCGATGTTGAGGAGGTTGATAATGATGCCTTTGCCTTGGTTTCCAACAGACCAGGTGGAGCTCTGCCGAGCTAAAGACATCATGAGGCCTAGGAATTGTGGAGTGCATATGGTAGTGAAGGTGGTACACAACCTG
The DNA here is from genome assembly GCA_015680685.1 of Gnetum montanum. Taxonomy (NCBI): domain Eukaryota; kingdom Viridiplantae; phylum Streptophyta; class Gnetopsida; order Gnetales; family Gnetaceae; genus Gnetum; species Gnetum montanum. The sequence continues at coordinate 99,693 of MNCI01005557.1, read as the reverse complement.
CAGGAAGACTGAGAGGACACCATAGTGCTACTAAAGAGCCTACACTTGTAGGGGTGTGAGGTCAGCAGCGAAGCCATGCAGAGCCACATTATAATTGTAGAGAATGTTGGTAGAGAAGGAGGAGACAAGAGACATATGCCACATTTCCAAGTCTATGAATATAGTTGGACGACTGGTGGGGCACGTTTGGATGATGTAGGTTGTCTAAAAGTCAGTGGGGGCAGTGTGCTCAAGGCATAAGAAGGCTATTGCAATGAGCTCCACTAGTGTTGTCAACATGGATGGGCTTATTGCCAAAATTCTTAAATGTTTATATAGTTTATATAATTTATATTATAGTCATATTATTTATATANATATAAACTATATAATATACATATAATATTTATCTAAACTATAATGTTTATATATTTTATGTAAATGTATATATATATAACATATGTATAATTACAATTACATTAATATTTATATATCATATTAATTAAAATAAAATAAAAAAACTAATAACTAAAGTAAACTAATAATAATAACTAATACCCACATTAAAATATATTAAAATAAACATTAATTAAAAATTAAATAATATGTAATATATTAATTGAAATACATGCACTAGTCTTCTAGGAAGTGAACCTTTTCCTAAAGGTCATTCGTTATTGATGAGTNTAAGTGTAATCGAGGCATATGATTTTTATTGTTTTATGTTTTATGTTCTTTCATGCTTAAAGTAGATAGATGAAATAATTTAATAACTAATTTAGTTTAACTAATTAACTATTCTCTAACTAGTCCTAACATAAGCATCTAGTCCCACTTTCCATACACTTCCTGAACCCATCTATCCACTACTGGGTTACCAAGCACTACACAACTAGGTGTACTAAGCAATAACACTACTAGGATTACCAAGTGAGTATGTGTTTATGCTTGAAGTAGTCGTACTTATGTATTTAACCTATTTAACTTATCTTACTTAATCACTGAATTAGCTTAATTACTAAGAAACATTTAACAAATCACTGAAAACATTAAATGCAAGAATAAAACATTTAAACTATCCAAAATGCTACAATGCTTATCAAGAAGCTCACCTTTATTGTCGTACACATTGGTGTGGTTTAGGTACAATAGTGCTCGAATAAATATTTGTACACTCAATGACTTCTGCTACAGGCACTCGAGAAAATATTCTAACTTTCAAATGAACAAACTACAAGAGCTCTGCTACTACTATGACTTCTAATGCATAAACATGACTAGGGAGCTCATATTTATAGTTGTTGCTATAGTACTATGTCAACGGGCCCCATAGATGTAGCAAATGCTACATCGGCATGGCCTTTTCGACGAGGCAACACCATGTAAATGGGGTCCCATCGACCAAGCCACATCAATAAGGGCCCATCAACGTAACACTTTGATGCTCATCATTACCCCCATGACTGAATCAAGACTCATCCTTGAGTTTCCTTACAAAATGGGAAAGGTATGAGATTATTGACTGACTCTTAACATACCAAACTGACTTGACAAAACTGAGTGCCCAAGTGTATGAATCAACAAATTACAAAAATTGTGGTGTTCATGACACAAAATTGAATACCATGACATGACTACACAAAAATTTGACAACACATTCTCTGATGGAGTGATGGCGATGAAGAAGATCAAATAGTCCTAGGCGATGGAGGCTCTTAAGGTTTTGAAGAACCGACTTTAGGCACGTGTGGTAGATGAGGTGGCCATGGCTATCCTGCTGTGGCTACAACCTCCAGTGGAAGGCAAAAGGTATATAGTAATGCCTTCATCTTCAACTCCTTACTCTAGGGATCATTCATAGTCCACATGGCATCACCAATGTGGGTTGGAATGGGGATATCCCACAGACAGGACATTATTGGGAACATCTCCTTCATGTTGGAAAACCAAGAAACAAACTATTTGCATTTGATATTGAATGCCCTAATTACACTCTACAACTCTTGGTAGTCATTCATCCTCTTGGCTAGGTTCTCGATAGTTGATCATTGATTAGTGAATCATGCCTTAAGAACTTTGAATTCAATGTTTTCCACCGCAAGCTTCTACTTGGTGTATCTGTGATGCTTGAACTTGACCTTGTACAAAAACTATGAGTTGGCCACCTATTTCTCTAGTTCTGACCACAACCATCTGATAGTTAACATAACCAGGTTTGCATAACAGAGATTGGTGAACTCCATATATTCTATCATCTTCTCAATCTGTAACTCCTTTGTGTGGATTTCCACTTTGTTGTAGGTGTCTATCCCATCAACGATGGGTTGTCATAATTCTTTCCCTTGCTAGAGTTGCTAGATGGCTTCATTCATTTATGCCTTCATCAACTAGATGTGTTTCTCACATCCTTTTGTAGACCAACCTGCTCTCTATAATGATCTTTGACTCTCTCAAATTTGAGAGCCTCTAATTTCTAAGCAACTACCTTGATCATAATTTTCTGGAAAAGGGCACAGGCATTCTCCATGGAGACATTTTTATTTTCTACTACTAATCTCATTAGTTCGATGTTTGCTCTAGCTAGCTACTCCTACTTTTCATGGATGAAATCTATTACTTGTTGCTTGTGCTCATCAACATTCTGCAAGTGATGATTTTCTTTATTCAACTGCATGTTCTCCTTGTGAGTCTAATCCAAGGCCTTCTAAATCTTGTGCTATTTTGCCTCTACCAAGGATTGGTAGAACATCATCATCTCCATTACATCCTCAACCCATTTTAGTTTAATGTGAAGTTGTTTCATAGCTTTATCTCTAGTCAGTTTCTGGTTGAGAAATGTAGGGTTGGAAATATAGGCTCTTAATTTGGTAACTTTCACAGCCAAGCATTCATTACACTCCTTGGCTATTTTAAGTTGCCCCTCCAAGATGATGTTCTTGCCCCTTACCTCAAGCAGCTCTAACTAGGTTGTAGTAATACTATCCGGAAGGTCAAAGACATCCGGAAGTAGTTGCCTAGTTCTGACTAGTCAGTCTAGTAGTTCTTCATGTTACGTTGCATTTATTCTACCCCTTGTGGTTCCTGTGGATATCTACACATCCTTGAGTGTAGTGACATTTGATATAGATGTCACAAATGCATTAAGTATTTCAACAATCTAGTTAACAACCACTTCAGCTATAGTCTCCTACCCTTGGTACTGCCTCACCAAAACTATTGCCCCCTTATCCTCTTCCAAGCATACTGAGAAGGTTGCAACATTCCCAAAGATTTTTGGAAGTGGTTGTTATTCTACAAGAGATATTGTAACCTCTCTAAGGCTCAGATTTGACCTCGTAGGTAGCTGCGTTCTTTGGCCTGAGAAGATGGATCCACATCCACCCATAAAACTGATTATGCGAACCACCTCATTCAAGTGACTCATTGCTAGTCTATACCTGGATGAGTCCCCACCACTTATTCCTATTCATTTCTCTTGTTTACTTAAGAGCCATTCACTATATTTGCACAATCGTTGGGTAGTTATAGAAATGTCTAGCATGGTTGTTTGAGTGGTAAGTGGAGGTGGTGGTTGTTGCTCATCTTCGTGGATAGTCGTTGCAAGCATCTTATCTTTCATCATTTTCACCTAATTGGCAGGAAAAACTTGATTGACAATGTCATTGGTGTAGCAAACTATTCCTCCCCTCTGATAGAGGCATGGGAAGGGAAGTCCCTTCCTTTCATGTTCATTTTCTTTAAACTACTTCTTCATCTCTAGATAGATTAGCTATGGAAAGTTGATAGGGAATTTCCCACTCAAAGTAGCACATGCTCGAGCAAATATGGCAGTGATTTTGCTCGGCCTCACCATGGGATTGAGGTAAAAGGTTACAATCCTATAGTGTATCCTCTCTACTGATATAAGCATGCCAAACATCTTGTGTTTGACACCATAGCACTATTGAACCCATTCTTTATTTATGCTGAGATCTACCTACATTGGGATCTCAACAAGACTTGCCCCTATTTCAAAAAACCCAAGTGCTATAGCAATGGCCTATGCCAAGTAGGACACTGAGATATTCTTGATTTTCATCATTGATCCAGGCTGCTTATTATTCTAGAATAGGAATGTCTCTCCCATGTACCACTCCCTAATGGAAGTGATGATTGGCCACATGGGAGAGGCCTTTAGTTGGTCCTATACCTCTTTTGGTGCATGCTCCAGGAATGGATCAAAGTTTAACTCCTGGAGCACTATTTTATAGACCTCTCTTGATTTGATCTAATTTAGGCAAGCCTCTATCAAGGTCATCTCCAGATTTGCTTGTGGTGCTGGTGCATCATCCCAATGGGAGTGTTCTATTGCTATTGTTGGTTCTGAAATCTATGTAATAGATTACACTTCTGCCTCTTCCCTAAGAGGACCTATGGTGTGGGTTGCTAGTAGTTCTTCTTGGGCCTGTTCTTGGCCTCTTCTAGTTCTAGGCTATTTCTCCCTAGGTTGAGATGATCCTACATCCTACGTGTGCTTTCCTTTTGGTGCCATCTATGGTCACAACACATCCATGGATTAGTAGATATAATGTGTAACTTTAAAGTTTTGAATACCTTCTCCTATTAATTAGCTATACTCTGGCTAAGGTTGGACCATGGAAAATTGATTATTTTATTAATTATTTTAAAGGATCTTTGAATACTCAAAAATTAAAAAATTCAATGGGGCAATAATGATTTTATCAATGATTATTGTAAATGTCATTGAAGCTTGTTGGAAAGGTTTAACTCTTGTAAATTGGTGTTTAATAGTTGAGTTCTTAGTTAAACCTTTGTGGGAGTTTAAAAAATGGCAAAAATGTTTCTATCAAAAATGGGACATTTGTATCCCACACAACGAAGAGCTTACCTCCGGTAGCTGTAGGGTCGAACAATGGAGTGATTTGGGTAAACAGTTAGGAAGTTATGAGCTTTGGAAGGTTCTAGGCTTTGAAAAATTGAAAAAATCCCTTGATGTTTGTGAAAAAATGTAAAATTTTCTAAGTGAAAACATGCCTATATATATTATTTTTCCCTTACATCAACAGGGCCTTGTATATAAGTCTACTCCATCAACGAGGCCTCGTATAGGCAAAAATTTTGAATTTTGAGTATCTCGAAAAATATAAGAAAATTTTCAATGAATTTGGAGTCCATGGAATTCTAGAAAAGCTAAGAATATGATAAAATCATTGAAGAGGATCTTTGAATGCTCAAAAATTAAAAAATTCAATGGAGAACATGTTTAATGAACAAAATATGTAAAGGAGCACATGGTGTGATGCAAAAGATGGATGTAAGAAAGATTTTAATTGCAAAAATGTCTAAGGATAAGGTACTTAACAAACCCAACTAAGGGATATGCAAGTGGGTCCTCCCCATAGCAAGCACAGATTTATTTTCTCTTACATAACCTCAACCTAAGGAGTTCGGGGGCCCCAGAGGTAATTAACAAACACTTAGTCCCTGGCAACAGTGCCAATGATGAGTGGCGAGGTACCCCTACACTCAACCATACGAATACGAGCGTAACACGTGATCCAGTCGAACTCCACAAACTAAGTGCCTACACATCTCATGGAACACTTAAGGTTAATTATTTGTTGTCTTCCCAGACTTACTTGTATTTGTCACAGTGTATGGTTAAGTCTGAGGTATATGATTTTTATAGTTTTTCTATTTTATCTCCTATGCTAGTGAGGTGAAGGGTTGAAGAGACTAATTACTAACTTTAACTAACTAACTAAGTCTAAATTAACTTAGTGTCAGCATCTGTTTCC
>MNCI01005557.1:41860-58199 GCA_015680685.1 Gnetum montanum | reverse complement strand
AGCCCCTTGTGTAGTTAATGATTAATGTGACTTAGTAGATCCCATTCCAAGTCCAGACTTAAACAAACCACATCCAATGACTTCGCATTAATGCATTCGGCCAATCCATCCCCTTGAAGTAACAAGAATGCCTTCACCCAAGAGCCACCACCATTCTGACGAAACGAAGGAGAAGAGAATGGGAAGTGAGAAGGGCCTTAGTTAGAGGAAACATTTCTATTTTAGTTCCATAACTAGTGCTTGTAGCCCAAATGGTTATTTCGTCTAAGGGATGTACTTTGAATTCTCACAGTTTTGTTTTGTTTTTTTTTTTTTTTGGTTTTGCATGAGAACCACACCATGCAAAGACTTTGTTATTTTTATTAACTCAGCTTCCCGATAATTTGGTAACATTAAAATGGTAAGAAAACTCAAGAAGAAAATATCCAAGCACCCAAGAGATGGCCAACACAAATGCATCAAGTTCCCTTGAAGTCACACCCTTTTCAATCCTTAAGTCCTTCCTTAGTTTGAGAAATGCCCAGTCACTAATTTGTTATAGTTCTTATTTAGAAAAGGACTATACATTTCCAAGCTGAGAGAGACCATAGAAACTTGTGGATGAATGGATGAAGCGGACTCATTGCCTACTATATCAAAAGAACCATACCTTAGTATCAACATCATAACTTAAAGGTAAAAACCAAACATTAACAATAAATATAAAAACAGTTCATACCATCATGAAGAACACTTATTAAATAACAAACTTACAAGGTGGATGACACACACACACACACATACAAAATGAAAAAGTATAACAATGTTGTAAAATAAAAAACAAGAAAAGTTAAAGAAATATGTAAAACACAAATGTGTAAAGCAAAAATGTGTAAAACAAAAAACTAAAAAGAACTGAGGGCCCCAAATGATTAGCATAGGTGGCCATCTCCTCCATGATTGAATGGAAAAGGAGAGATCCGAAATAATGAGCGCTTGTTTGAATTTCTTAAAAGTGTCCAACTTCTCCCAATTGATGTTATGAGATTAAGGGGTGGAAGTTGGCGATGCTCATATTCCAATGTATTTATGCCTTCATTATGGGCATGAGTTGTTCCCCCAGTTCATTCCATGCATATTGGTTGGGTGCTCTTTCGATTAGCTGTCAACCATGGGTGTCCACTTGTTGTGTGGTTGCTACATACAAGCATCTTTGTCTCAAAGTTTCTAGGGCACACCGGTTACATGTAGGAGATGCTGATCATTCCTCCATGTCATCACCCGATGAGTCACTGTATGTGATGCACAAAAATTTCTTCTTCTCGATCTTTCCATAAATGTTTACCTTAGATATTTACAAGGAAAGATCACGGATTCCTAGGCATGCATCTATTATGCTTAGCCATGCTCTTCCCATTATAATTGGGAAGTCCCCTTCATTGCTATTGACTTCTATCACCAGGAAATCAAATAGGTATGACCAACCACACACAGTGGTAATGATGTCCTCCACCAATCCCAAGGGAATGGTGATGGACTGGTCAGCCAGCTTTAGTTAAATATTGCTCTTCTTGAGTTGGGGTAGGTTCCAGGCTTGATACATTTCTCGTGAGATTAAGTTCCTGGTGACTTGGAGGTAGATTAAGGGACTTCTAGGGTCATAGAGTTTCCTGGGAAGGTGGCCTACCTTGATCCAGTCGGTAACAGTATGTGTTAACATAACCATATGCATTAAGCTTTGTTGTTGGTTTGAAGGGAGCTCCGAAGCCTTACGTGTTGGAGGAGCGCACACAGACTCAACCGCTTGTGGTTGTGAGAGCTTGTCTAGGCTTTTGGTTCTGAAGAAAGGTCTTCTATTCTTGCGGTTGTTAGAACCAGTAGCAAGTTGAAGGTTTATAGCTCTCGTAGCATTACGTTGCTGCGGTTTAGTGGGGAGTTTCCCTTGCATTGTTGGAGTGGGTGGTATGGGAACTATTGGTGGAAGAGTGGCAGATGGACTTGGAGAATGGTAGGTCTATGGTATGTCTCCTGAAGGAGAAGAGTCCTTCTACAATACTCCCAAACTTGGTAGTGATGTTGTGGAGTTGTGTGACCCATGGAGTCAGTTGGAGAAACCAGCTGCTGCACGTAATAGCCATACGGATCTAGTTGCCGGTAAGGGTATTGTTGTCTAGGCGGTGGCATCCCCCATGACTGTGGGTGTTGCCACTGTTGATGTTTTCCAATAGGTTGTGGCAAAGTTCCACTTGGATAATACATTAACAGTTGGTGGAACGGCCTTGGGTTACCTTGGGGATAAGGTAACCTTCAGGGTGCCCGTTGTCTGTTAAGTCTTGGGTTGAGTGCATACACCCTAGACTCTTGTAGATGTGAGATGATTGGGCAACATCCCTTAGGATGGTCATATTGGCAGATCTCACATCCACCATCATTGTCTATATCTGAATCCACAACCTCATTGTTCATAATTCATTTTTCCCTTACCCTTGTCACATGCATGGCCTAAATCTCTCCACTTTCTCTTATCCTTGTCACTACTTCGTTCCTCCTTAGACTCCTCTACGATTTTTAGGATAAGTTCAAGTCTACTATCTAAGGAGTCCTGTATCTGATCTACCTTAGCCGATACTTCCATTGTTAGCTTTTAAAGTGGTAAGATTTTTCTATTCACCAACTCTTCAAGTGGTGACTCATCCTCTTCATCACAGAATCTCACTCTCCTCTTTCGGAGGGAAGGATCATGGTTATATTCTTCTGCACTTTCTCTTTTCCATAGCTCCCATTCTTCTTTGGCTACTTGCTTCAACAATCGATGAACTTCATGGGATCTAAGTTTAGATAATCTCCCTTGGGAATATGTCCCAAGGGTTCTCCTAGTCTCATGTCTTAGCCCATCTACGAGGTGGCGTACTTGATCTCGTTGTGCATAACCATGACCTAGGCAACGATGTAGCAATGCATAATATCAGCCCATGGCAGCATCCAAGGGTTCATGAGTACCTTGCTTCCATCCTTAGATTTGTTTACACAAATTAGACACTCTGGAGTACATTTGGTATTTATCGTTGAACAATTCTAACATCGTACTCCATCTCCTAATGGTTTCCGATTCTAAGGACCGGTACCAACTCTCTACTTCCTTTATGAGTGCCCTAGGAAACAACTTTAGTTTCTACCACTCGTTTTCAATATTTTGCAAGGCGCAGGGATCGTGGAATGCCTATAAATGATTTTGCGGATTAGCATTATATCCCCCTTCGAAGCGTGGGATATTATTCATGTCTAATCGATTGATATGGCTATATTTTTGATGCCTTGTTGGTATTCTAACTACCTCCATTATATCTAGCATACTCCAGGTTGCGAGTAGGGGCTCATCATGATCATCTCTCTCATGACGTCTATGATGCCTACGTTGTTCCCTACTTTCCCTTCTATCATGCCTAGACTCTCTAGAGTGCCCTCGTTCTCGCTCTCGACTCTCTCGTCGAGGTCTCTCATTTTGCTTACCCTTATCCTCATTGTTATGCTCTTTATGACTACGCCCTGATGTGGAAAGAGAGGGTGAATGATGTGATGAAGGGGAAGAAGAAGGAGAACCATCGCCATGACCATGTTTCTTACCTTCTCTTCTGTGGCTACGACCCCAATCATGATGACGATCTGAATGCCCGCCCTTGTCATGTGTTTTTGTTCCCTCAGTGAACAGTTGGCATTCACGGGGATCAGAACTAGGGTTGTGTATCATGGAGTGTAGGTTCTGATACCCCACCTCCTCACTATCGTTAGGAGGAGGAACATCATTTGATGGAGAACCCGTTATAAGTGGTTCACCATCTTCAATTTTTCTTAGGACATGTGGGACCCCTTTACCCTTCAACAATGTATGGTGGCTCTCCTGCTTCAAGTCCCTTAAACGTTGCACTGCTATGGGATGGTAATCCCTTATGTCAAAATTTTATGCAACGTATTCAGCGTATAGTTGTGTCATGCCTATCTATGCAAGAGCATGAAGCAGCATGTTAGGGACTGCTCGATCTGGAGGTAACACTATGTTACCTTGCAAATCTCTCCAACGCAATTGTTCATCCTGATGGAGGATAAAAGTAAAATCAGGTATATACTCATCGGGATGAGTATATACCACCTGGTACTATTGAGGAATTGGCAAATTTTGGTTATGTGTTTTAGACTACTGGCTATATCTTGTATGATCCCTAGGTGGTGAATTTCTTTCGTTCAAAGAAGAAGACATTGTTACTTTATTCGGTGTGCTAATTAATTGTTATATAATTTTTTGTTTAATTAACCCTAAGGGTTTGTTTAAACTCCCTACGATGTGAGTAATCTCCTATGTTCTACTTAGCGCACAAACACTTAGTCCCTGGCAATGGCACCAATGATGAGTGGTGAGGTACCCCTACACTCAACCATACGAATACGAGCATTACACGTGCGATCCGGTCGAACTCTATAGACTAAGTGCCTACACGCCTTATGGAACACTGAAGGTTAATCATTCGTTGTCTTCCCAGACTTACTTTTAATTGTCATGGTTGTATGATTAAGTAAGTCTGAGGTATGTGATTTTTATAGTTTTTATGTTTTATCTCCTATGCTGATGAGGTAAAGGGTGAAGAGACTAATTAACTAAATTTAACTAACTAACTAAGCCTTAATTAACATAGCATCAGTATCCGTTCCCACTTACCATTCACACCTTGAACCGATGCAATCTTGGTTACCAAATGCTAGTCGTTGCTAGGATCACCAAGTGTAACGCACGTGCTCGAAGCGATCGTACTGAATGCACTTAACTAGGAGAGAAGGGTTGGGAGAGATTTAATGACTAATAAAGCATTTAAATGGTGAATAATAAATAACAATAAGTAAAGTCCTAATTACCCTAATCCATGCACTGCAAGGTTTATCCAAGAAGTTCTTCTTTATTTCCGTACACAAACTTGTGTTCAGGTACAATATTTGCTCGAATAAAGATCTGTTCACTTTGGACCTCCTACTATGGGCACATGGAAATTATTCTATCTCTGGAAAGGTAAAACTACCAAAGTTTCCCTATGGTCTAGGCCTAGAATGAGAAAAAAGGGAGAGCTACCTCTTATTTATAAATTTGACGGTCCACCACAATATCGTGTATGCGATATCGCAGGGGAAGACATGATATCGCTTACGCAATATCACAGCCCATGTGATATCGTGTCCCATCAGTTATCTTCCCAATTACACTTGTGTGCACATGGTATGGTTAAGTGTAATCGAGGCATATGATTTTTATTGTTTTATGTTACATGTTCTTTGGTGCTTAAAGTAGATAGATGAAATAATTTAATAATATTTAGTTTAACTAATTAACTATTCTCTAACTATTCCTAACATAAACATCTAGTCCCACTTTCCATACACTTCCTGAACCCACGTATCCACTACTGGGTTACCAAGCACTACACAACTAGGTGTACTAAGCAATAACACTACTAGGATTACCAAGTGAATATGTGTTTATGCTTGAAGTGGTCGTACTTATGTATTTAACCTATTTAACTTATCTTACTTAATCACTGAATTATCTTAATTATTAAGAAACATTAAAAAATAACTAAAAACATTAAATGCAAAAATAAAACATTTAAACTATACAAAATGCTACAACACTTATCAAGAATCTCATCTTTATTGTCATACACATGGGTGTGGTTTAGGTACAACAGTGCTCGAATAAATATCTGTACACTTAATGACTCCTACTACAAGCACTCAAGAAAATATTCTGTCTTTCAAATGAATAAACTATAAGAGCTCTGCTACTACTATGAATTCTGATGCATAAACATGACTAGGGAGCTTGTATTTATAGTTTTTGCTATAGTACTATGCCAACGGGCCCCATAGATGTAGCAAATGCTACATCAGCATGGCCTTGTTGATGAGGCAACACCATGTAAATGGGGTCCCATCGACCAGGCCACATCAATAAGGGCCCATCAATGTAACACTTTTATGCTCATCATTCCCCCATCACTGAATCAAAACTCATCCTTGATTTTCCTTACAAAATGGGAAAGGTATGGGATTATTGACTGACTCTTAACATAATAAATTGACTTGACAAAACTAAGTGCCCGAGTGTGTGAATCAAAAAATTACAAAAATTGTGATGTTCATAACACAAAATTGAACATCATGAAATGACTACACAAAAATTTGACAACACATTCTCTGATGGAGTGATGGCAATGGAGAAGATCAAATAGTCCCAAGTGATGGAGGCTCTTAAGGTTTTGAAGAACCTTCACCGACTTTAGGCATGTGTGGTAGCTGAGGTGGCTATGGCTATCCTGCTGCGGCTGCAACCTCCAAAGGAAGGAAAAAGGCATCTAGTAATGCCTTCATCTTCAACTCCTTACTCTAGGGATCATTCATAGTCCACATGGCATCACCAATGTGGGCTAGAATGGGGATATCCCACAGACAAGACATTACTGGGAACATCTCCTTCATGTTGGCAAACCAAGCAACAAACTATTTGCATTTGATATTGAATGCCCTAATTACACTCTACAACTCTTGGTAGTCATTCATCCTCTTGGCCAGGTTCTCAGCAGTTGATCATTGATTAGTGAACCATGCCTTGAGAACTTTGAATTCAGTGTTTTCCACCGCAAGCTTCTACTTGGTGTATTTGTGATGCTTGAACTTGGCCTTGTACAAAAACTATGAGCTAGCCACCTATTTCTCTAGTTTTGACCACAACCATATGATAGTTAACATGACCAGGTTTGCATAACAGAGATTGGTGAACTCCATATATTCTATCTTCTTAATCTGCAACTCCTTTGTGTGGATTTCGACTTTGTTATAGGTGTTTATTCCATCAATGATGGGTTGTCATAATTCTTTCCCTTGCTAGAGTTTCTAGAGGGCTTCATTCATTTATGCCTTCATCAACTAGATGTGTGTCTCATTTACATCCTTTTGTAGACCAACTTGCTCTCTATAATGATCTTTGACTCTCTCAAATTTGAGAGCCTCTAATTTCTAAGTGACTACCTCAATCACAATTTTCTAGCAAAGGGAATAGACATTCTCCATGGAGACATTTTTTTTCTACTACCAATCTCCTTAGTTCTATGTTTGCTCTATCTAGGTGCTTCTGTTGTTGATGGATGAAATCTATTACTTGTTTCTTGTGCTCATCCACATTCCGCAAGTGACAGTTTTCTTTAGTCAACTACATGTTCTCATAGTGAGTCTAATCCAAGGCCTTCTAAATCTTGTGCTATGTGGCCTCTACCAAGGATTGGTAGAACATCGTCATCTCCATTACATACTCAACCCATTTTAGTTTAATGTGAAGTTTTTTTATAGCTTTATCTCTTGTCAGTGTCAAGTTGAGAAATACAGGGTTGGCAATCTAGGCTCTTAATTTGGTAACTTCCACAGCCAAGAATTCATTACACTCCTTGGCTATTTTAACTTTCCCCTCCAAGATGATGTTCTTGCCCCTTGCCTCAAGCACATCTAACTATGTTGTAGTAATACTATCCGGAAGGTCAAAGACATCCGGAAGTAGTTGCCTAGTTCCGACTAGTCAGTCTAGTAGTTCTTCATGTTACATCGCATTTATTCTACCCCTTGTGGTTCCTGTAGACATCTACACATCCTTGAGTGTAGTGACATTTGATATAGATGTTATACATGCATTGAGTGTTTTAACAATCTGGTTAACAACCACTTAAGCTGTAGTTTCCTACCCTTGGTACTGCCTCACCAAAACTATTGCCCCCTTATCCTCTTCCAAGCATACCGAGAAGGTTGCAACATTCCCAGAGATTTTTGGAAGTGGTTGTTGTTCTATGAGAGATATTGTAACCTCTCTAGTACTCAGATTTGACCTCACAGGTAGTTGCGTTCTTTGGCCTGAGAAGATGGATCCACCTCCACCCATCAAACTGATTATGCAAGCCATCTCATTCAAGTGACTCATTGCTAGTCTATACATGGATGGGTCCCCACCATTGATGCCTACTCATTGCTCTTGTTTACTCAAGAGCCATTCCCTATATTTGCACAATTGTTGGGTAGTTGTAGCAATGTCTAGCATTGTTGTTTGAGTGGTGGGTGGAGGTGGTGGTTGTTGCTTGTCTTCTTGGATAGTCGTTGCAAGCATCTTATCTTTCATCATTTTTGCCTAATTGGCAGGCAAAACTTGCCTAACAATGTCATTGGTATAGCAGACTATTCCTCCCCTCTAATAGAGTTTCTTGATGAGACATGGGAAGGGAAGTTCCTTCCTTCCATGTTCATTTTCTTTAAACTGCTTCTTCATCTCTAGATAGATTAGCTATGGAAAGTTGATAGGGAATCTCCCACTAAAAGTAGCACATGCTCGAGCAAAGAAGGTAGTGATTGTGCTTGGCCTCACCATGGGATTGAGGTAAAAGGTTGCAATCCTATAGTGTATCCTCTCTACCGATGTGAGCATGCAAAACACCTTGTGGTTGACACCATAGCACTATTGAACCCATTCTTTATTTATGCTGAGATCTACCTACATTGGGATCTCAACAAGACTTTCCCCTATTTCAAAAAACCCAAGTGCTATAGCAATGGCCTATGCCAAGTAGGACACTGAGATATTCTTGATTTTCATCATTGATCCAAGCTGCTTATTATTCCAGAATAGGAATGTCTCTCCCATGTACCACTCCCCAATGGAAGTGATGATTGGCCACATGGGAGAGGCCTTTAGTTGGTCCTATACCTCTTTTGGTGCATGCTCTAGGAATGGACCAAATTTTAACTCCTAGAGCACTATTTTATGGACCTCTCGTGATTTGATCTAATTTAGGCAAGCCTCTATCAAGGTCATCTCTAGATTTGCTTGTGGTGCTGGTGCATCATCCTGATGGGAGTGTTCCATTGTTGTTGTTGGTTCTGAAATCTATCTAATAGATTCCACTTCTGCCTCTTCCCTAAGAGGACCTATGGCATGGGTTACTAGTAGTTCTTCTTGGGCCTATTCTTGGCCTCTTCTAGTTCTAGGTTATTTCTCCCTAGGTTGAGATGATCCTACATCCTACGTGTGCTTTCCTTTTGGTGCCATCTATGGTCACAACACATCCATGGATTAGTAGATATAATGTGTAACTTTAAAGTTTTGAATAGCTTCTCCTATTCATGAGCTATACTTTGGCTAAGGTTGGACCATGGAAAATTGATTATTTTATTAATTATTTTAAAGGATCTTTGAATGCTCAAAAATTAAAAAATTCAATTGGGCAGTAACGATTTTATCAATGATTATTATAAATGTCATTGAAGCTTGTTGGAAAGGTTTAACTCTTGTAAATTGGTGTTTAATAGTTTAGTTCTTAGTTAAACCTTTGTGGGAGTTTAAAAAATGGCAAAAAAAAATTTATCAAAAATGGGACATTTGTGGCCCACACAATGAAGAGCTTACCTCCGATAGTTGTAGGGTTGAAGAATGGAGTGATTTGGGTAAACGGTTAGGAAGTTATGAGCTTTGGAAGGTTCTAGGCTTTGAAAAATTGAAAAACTCCCTTGATGTTTGTGAAAAAATGTAAAATTTTCTAAGTGAAAACATGCCTATATATATTATTTTCCCTTACATCAACAAGGCCTCGTATATAAGTCTGCTCCATCGACGAGGCCTCGTATAGGCAAAAATTTTGAATTTTGAATATCTTGAAAAATATAAGAAATTTTTCAATGAATTTGGAGTCCATGGAATTCTAGAAAAGCCAATAATATGATAAAATCATTGAAGAGGATCTTTGAATGCTCAAAAATTGAAAAATTCAATGGAGAACATGTTTAATGAACAAAATATGTAAAGGAGCACATGGTGTGATGCAAAAGATGGATGTACGAAAGATTTTACTTGCAAAAATGTCTAAGGATAAGGTACTTAACCAACCCAACTAAGGGATATGCAAGTGGGTCCTCCCCATAGCAAGCACATGTCTTATTTTCTCTTACATAACCTCAACCTAAGGAGTTCAGGGGCCCTAGAGGTAATTAATGGTTGACAGAAGTTAAGGACCAAAACCCGAAAGATTCTACCTAAGAATTCAAATACATCAAACCAAGACATGGAATCAAGAACATGGACACTAGCACTGAGGTGAATTATGGTTAGCATAGATGGATGATGAAGAAGGTGGAATGGAATTCCAAATTGAGGTCATAAGAAGTCCCTTATGGAGTTTGTGTTTAAAAGGACCTAAGAAGATCCATCCTTAGTCCAAACCAAGATCAACATCTTTCAGTGACTTCACATCACCACTCTAAGACTAATCCACCTCCTCGAGACATAAGAGTACACCCATAGAACAACCACCATTCCACAAAGAAGAGAAAAAAGAAGTAGAAATTGAAAGAGGACCTTAGTTAGAGGGGACCTTCAGGCATGGGTAACATGTCTTTCTCATCCCATAACTAGTGCTTGTAGCCCATTTGTTTGTCTAAGAGGTATGCTTTGAATATCCATCATGTTGTTTTTTTTTTCTTTCTTTTTATTTTCTTTTTGAATGGGAACCACATGATGTAAAGATGTTATTTGACTTCCTATTATTAGACAATATGGAATAGTAAGAAGTTCATGAAAACACTCAAGCACCCAAGTAAGTAGAAGAGTACAAAGAGTATTGAGTCCCCTTAAAGTCACACCCTGTACAAACCTTTGAATCCTTTCCAATTCAAAAAACTACCAATGTCACTAATTTATTAAAGGTTTATTTAATGAAAGGGACCTCAAACTTCCAAAAAAAGGAAAACCATAGAGTTTGTGAATGGGTGAATGTCGTGGACTCACTAGCTATTCCATGAAAAAGAAATCATGACTGAGCCATTGATACAAAATTTAAAAATAGAAGCTAGACATTAGCAAACAAAATATTAAGCACAAACCTCCATTAGTAGCAGCTACAGCACCATTATGTCTTGTTGGCACCAAGCATGTTTATTAGCAAAAATTTTAAAATCACACTTAAATAAACAAAAAGAACTAAAATATATAAGAAAGTGTAAAATATTTAAGAAAGATTCAAATGTACTAACAATGGTGTAAAATAAAAAATGATGTAAAATAGGAAGAAGTTTTAAAATCACAAAAATGTAAAATAAATAACTTGCAAAATCAAAAATGTGAAAAAAAAAATAGAAAAACTAAAGATCCATATGAATGATTAGCATGAATGGCCATCTCCCTCACAATTGAGTTAGAAGGAGGAGATTTGAAAAATTGAGTGTGGTTGTCCATCCATTGAGGTATTCGTTGCACTAGCTTGCTTGGGTTCATGGAAAAGCTTCACTTGTTGGATGTTGACCAAATACTTTTTATTTGCATTCTCAAGTTTGTATATGGTCATGGCCCCACAAGGAAAGGCTTCATCAATTATATAAAGTCCCTTACACAATGTTTGGAATTTTTTTTTTTAGGGTACATGTGTGAGGTTCTAGTAGATAACCTTATCTCCTAGTTGAAATTTCACTTTCTATATTTTAAGGTCATGTCGTTGTTTGTTGAATGTCTTGTACACTTCATTCAAAGATAGGGCCACTAATCAATTTTCATCTAGCACATTGAGGTTAATCAGTTTTTTCTTTTGTGCTAAACTTAGGTCAAGATTCAATTCACAGGCTGTTGAGAGTGTATAGAGCTCAAATTGAATTGGGAGGATTGGAAGTTTTCCATACACTAGCTTGTAGGAAGAGTAGCCAATAGGGAGCTTCCATGTTGAGCACTAAGCCCAAAGGGCATCGTTAAGTTTTATGCTCCAGTCTCTTCTATATTTTCTTATGGTCCTTATTAAGATCTTTGTGATCTCCTCATTAGTTACCTCTACTTGACCATTGGCTTGGGGGTGATAGGATGTTGTTAATTTATGTTTGATGCCCAAGTGTTGCATGAGTTTTTGAAAAGTGATACCTATGAAATGAGTTCCATTGTTAAAAATTAGTGCATGTGGTACCCCAAACCTATTTACAACATTTTGTTGTACAAAATCTAGTAGCAGTGGATGATGTATAGTCAGTCATGACTACTATTTCTACCTATTTGATGCAGTAGTCAACTACTACAATAATATATTCCTTTCCATTAGACGTGGATGTGATGGAACCCATGAAGTCTATGCCCCATATGTCAAAGGGATCCAGTGGTTAAATCCACCATTGAGGACCATCCATTTGTGTGATCATCCCATCATCTCTTTGATAGCATTCACAACATTGGACAAACTAGTAGATGTCCCTGAAGATTGTAGGCTAATAGTATCCTACTATTAGGATTTTCATGGCAATTTACCCCCCTACATAGTGGCCTCTACAATAGCCTTCTTGAGCATCCTAGAGAAGGTGTAGTTGATCTACATTAAGAACACACCAATAAACCAGGCCATCAATGCATACCTTGTAAAGGTATCTATTGATTTCCATGAAGTATTTTGTCCAATGAAGAAACTGTTGTTTCTTCCTAAAGTCCAGATCTTGTGGCATCTCCTAAGTGAGAAGGCAAATGAGGATGTCATTGTACCATTTTGTTTCTATGGGCACTAGGTCATTTATTACTCCCGTAAAGAAGAGTTCATCTAGAAATTGATCAAAGAGTGGACTCTCCTCCTCATAATCCCAGATTAACTAAGAAAGGTGGTCAGTGACCACATTCTCAATTCTTTTTCATTCTACCATTGTGAGATTGAATTTCTACAAGATCATGAGCCACTGTATGATACGTCACCTTTTCTTATTCATTAGGAAGCATATGGCACTGTGATCTATGTGCACAAACACCTTATATCCAAGCACATAGTACCTAAACTTTTTGAGAGCATACACTACTATCATTAATTCTTTCTTAGTTATGGTGTAATGCAACTATGCACCCACAATGCTTTGGCTTGTGTAGTGGATGTAATATGGACATTTCTTATCATCCAACTGCATAAGCATGGCTCCCAAGGCATCATTAGATGCATCCGTCATTATGTGGAATGATCTAGACTAGTCTGGTACCCATAGAAATGGAGTTTCTATGAGTTTATCTTTTAGTTGTTGGAATGCATGTTCACATTCCTTGGTCTAGATGAACAAAGCATCTTTATTTGTAAGCTCAACCAATGGCTTTGCAATTTTAGAGAAATTCTCTATGAACTACAGTAGTATCCAGTGTATCCAAGAAATGATCATATGCCTTTGACTATCTCTGGTTGATGTGTGATTCCTTTGGATGACCCTTATCTTTTCAGGGTCTACCTTAATTCCTTCTTGTGAAATTTGGTTCCCCAGTACTATGCCCCCTACACCATTAGATAACTTTTTTTCCAATTGAGCCTAAGGTTTATTTCAACACATCTTTTCAAAACCTACTCAAGGTAGTCCAAGGCTTGCTCAAATGTAGCCCCATAGGTAGAGAAGTCATCCATGAAGACTTCTACACCACTACCAATGTACTATTGAAAAATACTAAGCACAAGGAAAAGAAATGTTGCAAGGGCATTACATAGACCAAATGGCATCTTACAACATGCAAACGTCCCCTAGGGACTCGCGAATGTTGTCTTGGCATGATCTTCTGGTACAATTTGAATTTGGCTATAATCACTATAACCATCCAAGAAGCTATAATAACAATGCCCAAAAATGATGTCTAATACTTGGTCCACAAATGGTAATGGAAAATGATCTTTAAATGTTTCCATAGCCTAAAGTCAATGCAAACCCGCCACTTGTCATCTTTCTTTGGCACAATTATGAGTGGACTAGACCACTCACTATCTACGATGGGATAGATGAACCCTGCCTTGAGGAGTTGTTCTATTTCCTCTTTGGTGATCTACTTTAACTTGGGGTTCAGCCACCTCTATAGTTGCCTTCTTAGCTTCATGGCTGGGTCGGTGTAGATACAATGCTAGTAGATCCTTGGACCGATTCTAGTCAGTTCAAGATATGACCAAGAAAAGGCTATTGGCCATTTGTTAACCACCTACAACAGCTTGTCTTTTTGTTCAGGAGCAAGATTTGCATTGATTATAACCAGTTTTCCATTGTTTAAAAATGCGTACTCCATGTTGACTGTTAAAGTTTTTAACTCTAGGGGCTCCTGCTTAAAATTATCAGAGATTTCCAACTCTCCCCAATAGGTATCATCATTTTCATCATCAAAGAGTTGGTAATAAACTTTCTCAAGTTCATCCATGCCTTTGACATAAGCATATGTTAGGCTCTCAGTTGGTTCCATGCATAATGTGCTACTATCAAAGTTAGTTGTTAGCCATAGGGTGTCCTCTTGTTTAGTGGCTACTATGTATAGGCACTTTTGGATATCTACTTCATGTGCACACTAATTACATGCTTTAATGAATGTATTCTTAATGGACCATATTTTTTACATGCAATTGCACTCATTATCATTGTATGTAATGCATGGAACACACTTCTTCTTTAGTCATCCAAATTCATTCTCCTTAGAGATCTCCAAGGAGAGGTCCCTTATGCAAATTCGTGCATCAACCATGCTTAACTAAGTCCTTCCCATAATGATGGGGAAGTCACCTTTGTAGTCCTCTACCTTGATCACCAAAAAATTAGCCAAATAAGACCATCCATAAACTGTGGTCACAATGTCCTCCACTAACCCCAAAGGGATGGTGATTGACTGGTCTGCCAAGTCCATATGGATATTGTTCTTCTTAAGAGGTGGTGGGTTCTAGGCCTTGTACATGTCATAAGAGATGAGATTGACGCTAGAACCAGAATCAAGAATAGCCTTGCATGGCTCATGTCTAGTGATCTATGAGTAAATAAGAGGACTTCCTAAGTTAGAACTTTTCATGGGAAGGCTACCAACCTTGATCTAATTAGAAACAACATGAGTTAACATCACAGTATAGATCCAAGATGGCTTTTGGTTTGAAGGGTACTCGAATGTGTTGGATGTAGAGGATGAGGGTGTTGGAGATGTAGGGCAGCCAACCACATTAGGTTCTCAGGGTTTGGGAGGATTGCTAGGTTAGATGGAAGGTCGGTTGTGAATGTACATCCCTCATAGCATTTCATTGTTGTGGCTATGAGGAAATTTTTTCCTACATGAATGCAGCAAGAGGCAACTGGGTTGAGGATGGAGGGATGTGTATAAATAGATGCAGAGGATGATAAGGATATGGGTGCTTCCATTGAGTAGATAGTAAATGAGTTCAATGGTACTCTAGAGGGCAATAGTGATGCTAGAATGAGATGTGGCTTGCAGAGCTTCATGGAGAAATGGGTTGCTGAACATAGTACCCATATGGATCTGGTTGCCTATAAGGGTACTACTATCTTAGCGGTGGCATTCCTCACAATTGTGGTTTGTGTCACTATTGATATTGTTCATATGGTTGTGGTGGAGCTCCACTTGGATAGTAAGCTTGTTGCTGCTAGTGGAACTACCTTGGATTTCCTTGAGGATAAGGCAATCATTTGGGTGCTAACCTTCTTACTAGTCATGGATTTAGCGTGTACACCCTAGACTCTTGTAAGTGTGACACCATAGGGTAACATCCCTTTAGATGTTCATATTAACAAATGTCACATCCATCTTCATCATCAAACTCTATCTCCACAATTTCTTCTACTACAATAGCTTTGCCCTTACCTCTTTGGTAGGCACATTTAGCTTCTTTTCGCCTCTTGCAATCATGATCACTATTATGCTCTTTAGATGTTTCAAAAATCTTCATAGCAATTTGGAACTTCTCATCCAAAGGGCTCCATAGTTTGTCAAACTTTGCCAAAATATCATAAATAGATTATTATATGGGAAAGGTTTTCCTGTTCACCACTTTGTCAAGCTTCTCCTTGTCACAAAATCAAACCTCCCTTTTCCTTATGAAAGTATCCCTGTTATATTCCTTTGCACTTTCCCTTTTTCACAACTCACCTTCTTCTTTTGTTACTTGCTCTATTAGCCCTTGTATTTGATGAGCTCTTAGTTTGGATAGTCTCACTTAGGCATAAACCCCAAGAGTTCTTCTAATTTCAACTCTAAGCCTATCTATGATGTGATGGAGTTGTTCCCTCTAAGAATAACCATGGCCAATGCATCAATGTAATAGAGAATGATATCTACCCATGGAGACATCCAAGGGTTCATGTGTTCCCTATTTCCAGCCTTGGATTTGCCTTCTTAGATTGGACACTTTGGAGTATGTTTGGTATTTTTCATTAAATACTTCTAGCATGGTACTCCATCTAAAAATGGATTCCAACTCTAAGGACTAGTACTAGCTTTCATCTTCCTTGATGATTATCCTGGGGAAGAGCTTGAGTTTCTTCCAAT
>MNCI01005557.1:4633-16627 GCA_015680685.1 Gnetum montanum | reverse complement strand
AGCATTAGTTAAATTCTTTCCCTTAACATTTTGCAATTAATTTTATTTTGTTCATTACCATCTTGACATCTATTTCATCAATGCCATAGTTGTCCCTTTTTATCTCTCTTTCTTACTTCTTTTCCTTCTCCATTCTAGCGCTACCGGAGGTTCGCGATTAGTCATGGGGGTACAGGGCCTGATTTTTTCGATTTTCTCCTAGCCTCGAAATTTTTGATTTTCTTCCTAACCCCTACACCTTCAGTAGTCATCAATAACATATTCCCAGACCCATATCAGCCATACCACAACCTAGCCAATGGACTTACACCGCAGCAAGGTATCAACTACATTGAGATTCATTTACCCTTGCTAATTGAGATTGTGTTGTGTGTGCAAATGGCAACCATGCAACAACGGATTGGATCTGAAGCAAACACTTGGAATGGAGCAGCGTTGAAGCAGCTATGCAAGGAGCAAGATCGATGGCGTGCTTATGGATGGACAATGAATGCGCAATCTTGGCGTTGGCAGCAGCAACACTTCTTTCTTATCTCTCTTTCTCTCAGCTGCCAACTAAGGCCTGATGTCATTGTAATAAGGTGTTCACCCTTGTTGTCACGAACACCAGTTTTGTCAAGTCTTGTAATAATAATCCGTTCACATGTCATCCCATTAGTTCCATTTCCCTCAATAATTCCATGTCTTCCCGATATTATTGTAAAGAACTCGAGGATGAGTTTTCATTCAGTCATGGGGGTATGATGAGACGCGATATCGCGTCGTCCCCTGCGATATTGTGTACGTGATATTGTGGTCCGCCGCCAAATCTATAAATAAGAGGCGGCACTCCCCTTATTCATCATCCTAGGCTTAAAGTAGGGAAACTCTGGCAGTTTGATCAAACTTAAGTATGGATGTTGTCAAACTTAAGTAGGGATGTTTGATCAAACTTAAGTATGGATGTTGCCAACTACATCCATACTTAAGTAGGGAAACATACTAAGTTTTGACCAAACATAATCTCTGTCAATGTAGTTGGCATTTCATTTTTTTGAGAGAGAAACACCTTGGTTATAACAATTAACGAGGTCAAGTCCTCTACCTTCCTTGCTACTGGTGCAAGTAACCCAAGCAACTCTAGAAAAATCAACATTGCTCAAGATATATCGTCCAATTAAAACTTTACAACTTGGCTAGAACTTTATAACTCAACATTGCCCACCAAAATTAAATCCATGACATGGAGCTTTCAAATCTAAGAGCCATACTATTAAACTAACACATCATTAAACTAACACGTCATTGTTAGAGTGATTTCAACTCACCCCTTCCTCACGATGGATATTTTATGAATTGTAGACTTACAAGAAAAGCCGCTAAGGCCCGTAAGTTTGAGTCTTGCTTCTACCTTTGTACGCTCCGAAGAGCACGTAAACCAGAACAACCCTAAAAGGCAATGCTATTTCGAATCCTCGGCGTAGAAATAGAAAGCCCTTAAAAGAAACAAACAGAAACAAAAACCCGTGGCAACATAAAATCTGTCTGCTACCTTGTTCGGTCCATTTCTGTTTCAGAACTCCGTTTCCAGGACTGCACAAGCTTCACGCCTACGTTGCGTTTTCATATTTANTTCCAGGACTGCACAAGCTTCACGCCTACGTTGCGTTTTCATATTTATGGTTGCTCGTAAAATTGGCTGTCAGAAAGCCGGACCATACTGTTGCAAAAATTAACGCTCTTTAGGAATTGCATCGGCAAGGCGACCTTGGGTTGTCTGATCGTCCTTCCAGAATGGTATTTTCATCAATTCTGTTCCTACTAATTCACTCATTTGATTGCCAAATCACAGAACGGTAAGACTGGTTTTCTTTCCCTGCATCAACAGCTTTAATGGCATGTAGAATCGATGTGCGTTTCCTCTGATAATAGAGACGTTGCAGAACTTGACATTTTACAATAAAGATGAACCAGGCCACTTATCCAAACATGTGAATGGAAGCAGCGCTTGTCGCAAATTATTATAAAGAAAAAGTTGGCTGATCCTTATTTGCAAACATTTTCATTTCCCATCTGTTACCGTATCAAGCTTCTAGGATACTGAAATATTATTTACCTGACGCCTCAAGAATATGAACAGTTGACTGCGTTTGTGCTCTGAATTATTTCAAATTAGTCTTTAAATGGATCATTACATTTTCCACGCACACAACATAGTATTTTTCTTTTAACATGAAACATTAAATTATAGCATATTCAACGAAATATTGTCAATAAATAATAAAATGAGATGATTGCAAAGAAATGACAAAAAAACAGGAAGGCAAGGGGATCTGGAAAGGTTAAAAAAGGCAAAAATAAAGCTAGGAAGATAGCAAGTAGGACAAAAGGTTGTTGATGTTTTCTGTAACCATCATCATCTTGGTGCCTTTACCCAAGAGCATGGGTTAATACTTTTAAGGCAGATGAAATCCTTTGCCTACCTTAACCAAGTAAGCTATGTCTTATTTTTGATAGAAGGGTATGAATGTTGATAACGTTGCTTTATGCATACAAGACATAGAAGGATATAGATAGTGATAGAAGGGTATGATAATGTTGATAAAGTTAGTATGTTAAAACTATCACTTGATTTATAGATATAAGGTTTTTTTTTTTAATTATATGTATATGCAGTCAAAGGCCTTTCACTGGAAGAGAAGCGAGAGCAGATGCTTCAAATTTTTTATGATAGTCTCTGGTAATTTTCAAGGACTATGTTTTCTGCCGTTTTGCACATTTGGTTACTTTGTTCTGTTGGATGTTAGGCATCTATGTAAATTTTTATTACAAGAAGTATTATTACCTCATTGAAAATCACTTTATAAAACATTTTTTCCTTATTCGGTCATACCTTAATCCGGATAATGAGTGAACATGCGTTATATAATGATTTTAAGTTAACTTTGTTACACTATATTATGGAACTCCTTCCAGTGCAGCCAATCAATATGACAGGAAAACAAAATTTGAGGCCGCTTTTAATCAAACTTCCACTCAGAACCGTGTCTATGATACCCAACGTTGTAACATATTTCACAGACCCAAAAAAATCTCTCTGGTTATAAATTTGCATGCGAGCCTAGTTTTCTATTGGTTCCAGAGAACATTTAACCTTTTCGGATATAGTTTGGTCCATCTTTTTACTTGTTCAAAATACACACACATAGTTTACGTTTCTTTTATGTTCTTTGGTCATCATCATTGAGCTCCTTTCGTATCATCATTTACATGAAGATGACACACACCTGGTTGTCTGGCCAATTGAGGAAAGTTTGAACCATGAACATATTTGTCTGTATCAGGGAAGATCTAATTTTGACATTTTTTCTGTTTCTAAAACTGAAAAAAAAAAAACATATAGTTTGCCTTTTTATTGATATTCTTGCACGCTTGAACCATGAATATTTCAATCTGTATCAGAGAAAAATTTTAACATGACATATTTTAACAGCTTTTTCCTTTTTAGAAGTACAAACTGTATTATATTCTCCAAATAAGCAGTATTTAAACCTTTTTTCCTAAAGATATAAACTAGGACAATCCCTTATGCACATGAACAGCAGTTTCCTATGAGAAAACCAAATGAAAACAAACTTTTATTTCCATAAACAGGACATTTTTCTTTCGAGTAGTTATAGTTAATAGCGAGTGTGTCATACTTCATCCTTGGGATTTCTTTCAGTAACCTGCTCTGATTCCAACAGTTGCAATATGATGGTAATTGTCAGTCAGTTTCCTCAATTCAACCAGGGCTTTCAGGTAATTGTTAGTTTGAACTTCATTGGGAATTAGTCCTTACCAAGATTCATCAATACTTATTAGCTACCGTTTTAGCCTTTGCTAAAATGCTCCAGCATGCAAGTATAGGCTGCATGGTAGTGCCCAGCTTGCCTGGCGTCCACCACTTTTATTATAAGCTCTACTTCCCTCTGCCTCTTCTGAGGCAATAGTGCTTCCTTTATTGGATTCAGATGAAGCACTAATGTTTACCAGAAGACTTTTGCTTCTTTCTCTGTTTTACTGTATCTTCTTTGTTGTTTCTTTGTCTTGCATTAAGTTGCTTTGCTAGAATTCTGGATATGCTGAGAAAATGATGGATATTTCATTTCTAAATTTTCAGCTAAAGGAGCTTGAAAAACTAGGACCCAAGAGAGGTGTTATCAGCCAAACTGTAAAGGATGTTGTTCAAAGTTTAGTGGATGATGATCTTGTTTCTCGAGATAAAATTGGTTCTTCTGTAAGTATTATTATCATACTTTCTTTGTTCTTGGATTAACAACTGTATAATAACACATGTTGATTTAGAGGGAAATGGCTTCTATAAGCATAATGACACATTGCTAAGTTTGACTCTATTATATATTGTGTTGATTATCGTGGTCTTTGTCTCTATCCTGCTTGCTTTGATATACGGAGATAATAAAAACTTGGTAGCCGCAAATTCTAGAAGTTAAAATTTAACTTATTGGATATCTTTATCTATGTCAACTTATTGTTGTTCATTTCTCCTACTGCTCTGGGATCCTGATCCCAACTTGGACCGTGTCAATGCATTTTATTAGAATTATATTGCGTTAACAGATTTATGCATGTTATTAGAAGACTGTGTAGCAGCCTTTACCACTATCTTATAAAAATTCAATAATTCTCCTAGAGCTTAGGAATTGAGTTTTACTGGTAACTAACAAGTACTTTATTGATTATTACAGAAGGTTGATTATGTTGCCTTGTTAAGACACGATCCCACTAGTTCATATAACTAAAAAGGATACATAGTCAAAGATAATGGCTGTCATAACAAAGATAATGGCTGTCATAAGAACTTCCAGTGCTTTATGTTAATGATAAAAGCAAAGGTGTGACTCATTAGACATTAAGTTTAGTTTTGCCAATCATCCAGAGCGGGCAGCCTAGGCATTAGTGTTTCAATTTTGAATTCTTTCACGTTTGTAGAAAATTAGAATTCTTTGTGTTGTCTTAAGTACTGCTAAATACAGAAAATATCCTCTACTTTTGTTGTGGGTACAAACTAAAACTTGGCTGCTTCTAATTTCCCCGTTCTCAGCCTGCAATTTGATTTGTCCACACATTACAAGATTACTGCATGGTATTCAATGAAGTAATTGGCATTCTTAAGACTGTCCCCACCTTATATATGATCCCCTATCATCTAATTTGGGGGTATATTGAGTTGAAGTCTTAACAAAATGATGTGAGCCAAGCCTTGTTTTTTCTTCTTAAACATTTGAAGGATGCTTGGATTTAGAGTTCAATGACCTTGAATATGAGAATACAACCCCATACTGTTTGGGCAAAGTTATTTGAGCCTACTTTTCTTGATTGTTAATCATTGTATGAAGCCTTTTGTTAAAAATTCAATTTATCAAAAAGAGAGAAGGTTTAAGAATATATCAAACCACATCTGTGTATGTTGTTTGCAAATCTAAACTTACAACTTTATAATTCACACACTCATTTATATATATATGAGGAGATTGCAAAGTTTGGATCCATGAAAACATTTTTGTTCAATTTTGTATTGAACAACTTTATAAATATACAAACTAGTCATGGATGCTTTAATAATAGTTACAACTCCTTCTAACAAGGCATTCATTTTCTCAAAGGTTAAAGACTAATTATTACAATTCTACCCTTAACAAAGCATGGGATGTTACTCTTTGGATGTATCTTATTAAGATAAAAGGATAATTATATCATTACACACAAAAAGTATTTTGCATTATTGATGTTGTCTTTTATTGCTACTTTCAAATTGTTATTCACATGACTATTTACATTAATAAACATGGTTTTTTCCTCCAACTCATCTTGGGGATTGGAAGTTTATACATCGGGTAGATCTTTATATTCAACTAAAAACTAAGTAAAAAACCAACTAGCCTAATACAATCGCATAGTTAAAGTATGCATAAAATATTACAGAAATTTTTCATCAAACATTAAATTATGAGAACAAGCTTATAATAAGTTTAAACTCATGATCAACAATGCATTAACTAGTGTAAAAATTTCAACTTGAACTTCATAAAATCCTAGTTTACTGTGAAACATCTGTAGTAAAAAACTTTAGGAAACCTAGATAAAAATTTTAAAAAATTTAAGATGCTACTGAAAACCAATATACACCATGTAAATAACCGTTGGAAGCCTTAAACATAGCCCACAAAACACAAAACATTGACCAACGCTGCTAGTGCTGCGGAAGCTTGCACGCCCACTGGCTGAAAAAAATTGGAATCAACACAAAGTTGAAAAAAATTTACCAAATTTTTTTTCCTATGTCTAGGTAGTGTAAATATGCATAATTCAACACAAAGTACACTCCAATGTTGCAACAGTAGGCATAGAAAAATTCACATTGTACCTTGGAATCACTTTGAATTTTTTTCAAAAAAACCATAGTTTACAGTGAAACCTCTAGAAAAATTGTGAAATTTTTTTTAAGTATTCAAATAATGTGTAGAACCCATCTACACTGTCCTAGTAATCCCCAAGAGGCTGGACAATTGATAAAAAAAATAGACAAAGTAGGTCAACACTGTCAATCTTTGTAGGCTAGAAATATGAAAAACCGAAAAAATTTTGTGCATTGGTCTATGGAAAAAATCATAAAAAATTAATTGTAACTCTAAAAATAGTGATTCAACTCTAATACAACCATTAAACACTATAGAATAACCCTATGGCCTCAAAAATAAAAAACTCTGCACCACATTTTTATAAAAAAATTGCAAAATTTGGCCACTTTTTAGTAAAAAACCGTAAAAAATGCATCAAATGGACTTAAAAAAAATTCTTAACCTTGCACAGAAAGGCATTAAGGCCAAAATCACAATGTGAACACATTTACCCAACGTATGCCTAACATTAATCCATACAAAGCCAATTTTTTTCCAAAATATAGGCCTAGGTAATACAAAATGCCTCCATATTGCACCAAAAAATGGTAAAAAATAGTGAGAGAAGGGCACCTGGCAATCATGATGGAAGAGCCTTCACCAATGGAGGGTTTTGGTAGATGGGAGATGCCTCTGGCAAGAGTGTCTGCCTCCTTCAGTGCAAGATTCTTGCTGGTTCATCCTCTCCTTTTTGACATCTTGCAAGGTTGAAGTAGAATTTTCAGCTGCAATTGCTACCTTGGTGATGGGAAATGACAAAAATACGCTTACTATAGGTGAAACTAAAGTCAAGAATGGTTGGAAAGCCTATTTGCCAAGCGCTTCCTAGAAGAACCAAACTAGAAAAAATAGTTTGCATAAAGTTTCAATGTGAAGGTCCTCCATGTATTTATGCGATGGTATGGCAAACCATCGCATCCGCGACACCTATCCAACACCCAGTGAAGTCAACGTTCACATATGAAAAGTCACAACATGCATGTATAGAAAATTATTTAGCAAAGACAAACATGCATATATAGAAAATTATTTAGCAAAGACAAACATTGTAATAGAAATGAGAAACATGAGATAGATGCTCAACTGTATAGTTTATTTCATGACATAGATACATACTATAAAATTGGCAAGAATGGTGGTATATAAGGATATTCATGAAATCTTTGATTGTGTTTTGCATTTTGTGAAAAAACTTAGATTTCACTTGGTTCGAATGCTATTTGACTTTGTTTAACCTTTGATTTGGATGGAAATATTAGTTAGCATTATGGATAAGCTTACCTAGAGCATTATGGATGAAAATATTATTTAGCATTATTAGTAGGCTCTACTAAAGTGTTATGATGAAAAGTTATTTAGTGTTGTTAATAGGCTTTAGTGTTATAGATAAAATATTATTTACTATTATGAACTATGACAAGTAATTGGCCACTTGGCCAAAATTACATTGAAGTTTAGGTAAAAATGTTATATTATAAACTTGATGTGGCTTGTTTATGCAAATGGAAGCCTTGATTCAAAATAGTATAATGGAATATTCTAAAGAGTAGATATTGTATTTCCCCTTTGTATTTCATTTTTCTTTACTAGATGTAATTTAAATATCTTTGATTTGTTTCCTTAATTGATATGATTTCTTTAGAATTCCCCTACAAGGATTCTAAATTACCAGTAATTTTTTCAACTAATGCCAAAATTTCTACTTTTATCAATGAAATTTTTTTGTTGATTTTCAAATTTATAACATGGTAAACAAAAATTTGAGATGTATTCTTTTAAAGATGTTGATGCAACTAAGATACCTGATTTTATTATTCCTAATGATACATCTAAATCATTTATAGCTGATCTTATATCATGACATGTGTTTGTTTAAATTTTGAATTACTTACCTTGTAATCAAAGTTTCACATCATAATTAAATGATGTGATGCAAAAATGTGACATTCAAGTCATTCATGCTAGGTATTATTCTCATTTATTTTTGCTTCTTTTAGTTAAGTAGCATTTTGATTTGAAATAATTAAATAGAATTATTTTAAGTTCTAATAATTCATTTAAGGTAGAAATACACAAAACAAAAATATTTGTTATTAATCCTCATTGATTTGCATTGTTCTATTTTTTCTATGTACCATTTATCCCCACTCATGCACATTAGTAAAGGATATTCCTATAAGAGCATTTCTTAACATAAAAATTATATAAAATGTTAATGGCTTTACCTTTTGATAAGTTTTGGTCAATTTTAAAAGTATGAATAATGTTTTAGCTTTCTTCCAAATTGTATTCAAACTATGTGACCGTCCAACAAGATATACTGATAGTTTACTCCATAAAACTTGGGACTTCCAAAAAGAAAAATCTCCTTTCACAAAGAAACATGGAAGGTTAGCAAACATCCTAGGAAATGTTCATTTCTTTATATCATTCACAAACGATAGTTCATAAAAAATATCAAATTAGTTATTCATTTTATGATGGTATAACAATTACGTTTATGACATTTTTTATGTGCCAGATATGAAAAATAAATACCACAGATTTTTAAAATGACAATCACCAATTAGTTATTCATTTTATAATGGTATAACAATTACGTTTATGACGTTTTTTGTGTCAGATATGAAAAATAAATACCACAGATTTTTAAAATGACAGGAAAATAACTGACCAAGTTCGTATACATGAATCACCTATTACTCCCCTAAGTTATATATAGCAAGAATCTCAAAAGTCCTGTAAGTTTAGGGGCACAATAACCTGAAGGTTTGATAGACTAGGCTGTAGTCATCTTCCTTTGTTTAAAAGGAGGAAAGAAATGCCTTCCCTACTGTAAATTTCCAATACGCAAACATCGAAAACATAGCATATTCTTTGCCTAAAATTAAGGATGGCATAACATTGTATAAGTAAAAAAGAATTAACAAGCCGTGAGGCACATGCTTTCCACCGAAGAATTAACCCACTAAAAAAATCATGGTAGCAAAAACGCTAGGAACAGGATTCAATGTGATCCCATTGAAAAAACACACACAAGTAAAACAAAAGAGATCCAAGTGCCTAGATGTTCCAGCTCCCATTGGCTACTGTACAAAACTCCTTTGACACACCACACCACAGGCCAAAGAATCTTTCAGAACAGATTGTAGGGAAGCGCATCTAGTGGATGGATCAGATATGTGAGGACAAGCGCCACAAACATGAGTGCGTAGGCAATTCCCTGATCTATGGCCGTGCCTTCATAAGTTTGAAGTTTGAAAACAGTGACGGTGTCATCATTAGTGACGGGCAGAATCGCACATGCCAGTCAATAGGTAAAATAATAGTTGGTTCTGAGTTTATCCCAAAAGCAAATCACCTTGTTTTCACCCGCTGCCTACTATCTCCGTTATTCGAATCCCAAACCATAAAGTTATTCACGACACTATCTCCGTTATCCGAACCCCAAACCATAAAGTTATTCACGGCGAATAAATCTAAATAACCTGAGCTATGTGCAACGCTGAACGGAATACTAGATGTTTAGTTTTTACTACCACACGGAACTGGCTGATTTCTTAACCAGGAGAAAGGGAAAGATAAGTGGTAGAAACAGGTAAACGGAGATCCCGGTTCAAGCAGTTGAATGGCAGATACAGTTTGAATAAAATAACGAATACGAAGCCTTTCGGAAATATGCCTTTGACAAAAAACATATTGAATCGAAAACATCCGATGACAAGAAATAATGCGAAATCTCATCAGATATGGACAAAGGAAAGTGTATAATATAAAATGAAATGAAAAAGAGAAAGACATGAAAAGAGGATGGAAGAAACTACGAAATTCTTCCAAAAATGGAGGATCTTGATTGCCCGGTGATCCAAGGAGCGGAAATAGCAGCGCAAGTTTTCAGCAGGAGACTTAGAAATAAAAGGACAAGCAGGTTCTTCAACAGAGAAAGCTCTGTAAAAGGGCTGAGGGACAATGCATGCACCAAAATGCGGGAGGCACAAGAATGTAACGAGACGGCCACGAACGAACCCGGGCGAGTGAACAAAAGAAAGCGCAAAAAAGAACCGAAATCAAGAATGCAAGACCAGAAAGAAAAAAAAAGGGGGGGGAGATAGAGACTCTTCCGACAAGGACGCAGAAAGGAAAGCAAAACAATAATTGTGGAAACGAAATGACACAGAAAGAAAGAAATGGCTTCGCTTGAAGGAGCGGGAGCGGGAGCCTGAGCCTGCGCGTTGACGGAGGAGGGAAGAGAAAGCACAAGAGCTACCACCATTGTCCACACAACAAGCAACACAATCGATCCAGACGTGAAAGCCTTTCATTGATTGATTGTTCACAACTTAACAACAACAACAACACAAGAGCAGCAGAAAAAGAAGAGCAAGAGCAGATCTGGTGGCCTACCTCCTTCCTCACTTCCAAAGAAAAGCGGATGAAGCGAGCGAGAGTCCGTCCGTGTGAAAGGAGGAGGAGCGAGGATGGAGGAATGGCAGTCTCTGTTCCTAAAATACAAAGAAATGGCTCCGCTAAAATACAAAGAAATGGCAGTGCAATTACTTGTATATAGATAGTATTATTCCATGGCATGCTCCGTGCTTGGATTCCACTATATTTGTCTTTCTCTATTCTTGGAAACGACAAATCAATGTGCTCTCTCCCCCTTTGCCAACATTCATGTTTTTCTATTTTTCAACCCTCCAAGAAACCCCGTTTTCAACAAACCCTCCAACAACAATAAATAATCAACAATTAAAGTAAATAAAAGTTAAGTAAATAAGAATGAAAGTGAGAGTAATTAAAAATAAAAGTGATTAATTGCTAAGGAAACTAAAGTCTAATCTAGCCTAACACAAGTAACTATTCCCACTTCCTGGACACATCCTGAACTTTGTGCAAACACTAATCGTTTTTTAGCTACCAAGTGTTACACGTATGCTCAAAGAGGTCATGCTTGTGTAATTTAACAATTTGCTTAATTGATCAAAATGAATTGCTGCGCTAATAACACAAATATAAAGTGCATAAAATAAAATAAAATATAAATGTGTAAGAAAACAAATCTCAAGTGCTGCAAGGATGAATCAAAGAGCTCGTCTTTATTGCCAACACAATGATGTGCTTAAGTACATCAATGCTTGAATAAAAATCCGTCCACACTTAGACCTTCTGCTGCAGGCACTTGGAAAATATTCTACTTTCGAATGAACAAACTTCAAGAGTTTTCCTACTTGACTACTAAAAACATGTTTCTAATTGTGCACCTAGGTGTTGTATTTTTAGACCCGGGAGTAACCCAAGAATAATCGCTCTAATAATTAGAATAACCGCTCTAATAATTAAAGTAACTTCTCTAATAATAACCTGTCTAATAATTAGAGTAACCGCTTCATCATTGCTCTAATTATTAAAGTGGTTATTATTAGAGTAATAATTAGAGTGGTTATTATTAGAGTAATAATTAGAGTGGCTATTATTAGAGTGGTTATTATTAGAGTGGCTATTATTAGAGTGGTTATTATTAGAGTAATAATTAGAGTGGTTATTATTAGAG
>MNCI01005553.1:630-14706 GCA_015680685.1 Gnetum montanum | reverse complement strand
AGAACAAACAACATCATTCTATTCTAAGAGAGAAAGTAAAACAATTGAAAATAATTCATAGAGTTTAGCAACATATCTTTTGATGATAATTTACCTATGATTTTAATAAGCATCTTCAATGTTTCGATCAATATTTAGATCCAAATTTTTCTTTGGCAAATGCATGTAGCAATTAGACAAGTGAAATATTAACTATAATCTCTAAACACAAAGAGGAAAGAGAAAAACCTATAACATTTTGACTTATAACTTTAGAATTATTTTTGTTTCTTTCTTCAACATATAGCTATCTTGGAAATATCTTCCTTTGATTTTTTAATAATGAAAAAGAAAAAGAACTATCATCCTTCATGATTTCTACCTATAAACTTTGTAAAGTTCCTTCTAAAATTTATTTAGCTATATTTTCTCTTTTTATAGGTCTAATACAACTCTTAATTCTTTTGTTAAGCACTATTACTACTTTAGTTCACTCAAAACTAATATTTTCTTATGAATAACATAATTGCAATATTTGTTCTTCAAGCTGTAAAACTTTTGAAAGTACTTTCATATCATTAAGCAACATAGCTTGTAATGTTTGATAATTCTTCTATGCATGTTTTAATGCATCATCTTTCTAAGACTCTACTTAAGTAGAAGAATGATTTTCATATTCAATTAAGATATTTAAATCAATTAACAACTCATATTTAAGTGAATGATTTATTTTTATTAACTTGCTCATCTTTAAAACTTTAGAAAGAAATATTGTATGCTTTAACCTCATCAAATATTTTCATATATACATTTAGAACATGTTTGTATAAATTTTAAATAGATTTCCATAGACAACTATAGATAAAAATATTGTTTGTATCTACAACCCAATAACTTAAATTTGTAGAATGACAATTTTGACTTTACACCTAATACATATTACTTATTAGATCATGAACACAATTAGTATGGCTTATTTTTAAAGCTTTATTCTAAGAATCTTTGATAAATCTTTTTTTTATTAGTGCAAAATCTACTATCTTTCAAATGCTAACCATGCTTGTATTGAAGCTTAACTTTTACAAGATAAAAAAGAAACCAATTTATTTTTTTTACCTCTTTTCCTTTCTTTGTCAAATAATAACTTATACTTCAAATAAGCATGATACCTTCAATTGCATTATTTACTTCTTGATTTTCATGTGATTAAGTTCTATATGCTTTTGTCGACATACTTGCAAAATATTACTTCCTTAAAAGAGATGTATAATAACTAGTTAGGTAAAAAATTGTTGAAATATGATACTTCTGATACTTTTTGTTCACAATCCATGTTCAAATAAAATATTGTAAAAATATTCCCTCTTCTTTGAATTCTTCAAAAATTTAATGCAATATATCTTTAACGTCATGATCACTTTTGCATGTATGCATTATAAAAAGTGCAACATTCACAACTTTTAGATTGGATTTATTTTTAAGATTATTTTCAATAATTTATAACATGGGCATCATAAATGGAACAATCATTATAATACTTTATAATTCAAAATTGACCTAGTATATAAAAAAATAGGAAATATATCAAATGAGAGAAAATCTATAACAAGACACAATGGATTAAAATTTAAAAAATACACCAACTAGGTTAGTTACGAGAAACAATCAAGTTTTACTTTATGATTACAATTTTTGCAAGATCATTATCTATCAAAACATATGTAACTTTATAATCTAGCTTTGCTTGATGGACATTTTGAGTCAAATGCTTAAAATCAAGATTGAATATCTTCCATTGTATTCCTTGATGATATCACCCATGCATCTAGAATTCCGTTATCATGCCTACCAAAAGCCATGATGGAATAAAGTGAATACTGCATATTAAAAAGAAATATAAGTTACTATTCTTACATATTTATCTTTAAACATGCATTTAACTTTTGAAAAATTATATTTTACTTACCCCATCCATATCTGATGAGCAACAAGTAGTCCCTATGTCCAACTATATGAATCACCAGTGTTCACTAAGCGATCCAATTGAATTCTGTAGACATTAGCTCTCTAGGTACATATTACCTAGTATAGTGAATC
Organism: Gnetum montanum; assembly: GCA_015680685.1. Taxonomy (NCBI): domain Eukaryota; kingdom Viridiplantae; phylum Streptophyta; class Gnetopsida; order Gnetales; family Gnetaceae; genus Gnetum; species Gnetum montanum. Next base: position 12,630 of record MNCI01005553.1, on the reverse strand, counting down.
TAAGGATGCAATCATTGTCTTCCTAGTTCCACTTGTGAAGTTCAATGGTATGCTTAGGTGTAACTAAGAAACATGATTTGTATCATTTTTATATTTTTCATTTAATTCACCTAAGTGTTGAAACTAAAGTAATTTAATGTTGAATTAATTTGATTAACTAATTCTAACATAAACATCTATTCCCATTTATTGTACACATCCTCAACACATTACAATGCTACTAGGTTACCAATCATAAATGCTACTAGGATTACCAATCATTAATGTATGCTTAAGATGGTCGTACTTATGTGCATTAGTTATCCACTATCAATTAATATTAAATGCATTAAAATAAATTGCATAAATAGTAAATGCATTAAAGAAATATTATGCAATGTTCAAGTGCTACAAGGTCTATTAAGAAAGATCATCTTTGTTACTGTTCACACTGAAGTGTTTAGGTATATCAGTGCTTAAATAAGGATTCATACACTTGTTAACTCTTAATGTGGGCACTTAAAAAATATCCAAATTCTGGAAGAAACAAACTGCAAAAATTTGACTATGCTACTTAACAATGAATGCCATAAATGTGGCGGTTGTGTGCATGTATATAAGCAAGACAAGACATTGTTGATGTGTATGTATCAACTCATCAAATCAATCATCAATGGGTAGGCATTGACAAGTATGCATTAATGGGTGTACTTCGATGCAACAACATTGATAAGTACACATTAATGGGTATGCATTGATGAGTCCCTATAAGTGGGCATGCTTCAATGTAGTCAAACCCATGACCACTCATCAATGTTAGTGTTAAATATTGAATCCATGGCCAACAAACTATTGTGAGAAAATTGCAATATTTTCTCTCTCATCCATATTGATTAAATGATAAGAACAAATGGTTGACCATTAATAGGTAATTAATAAAAGAAGACATATTTAGAATGTACTTAAATCCAATTTTGAATACTTATCTCATCTTTAGAATGATACTTGTATTCTTTTCTAATAACATTTTCAAACATGTAAGAAAGATCTTATTTTTTTTTCAAATATTCATCCATACTAAAAGTAATTCATATGACTCTATTGAATGAATTTTTGTGCAATTCTAAATTATACTCCTCAAATATTTTGTCATCAAATAGCTTATTTTTACTCATTATTGTAATATTTTAACATAGCTCTTTCGATAAACATGAAGCATGTAACACATGTTCACTTGTATTCAAAGCATATATTCCATGACATATTTCTCTAGATTTATTCACATGTTCAAAGCATATATTCAATAAACTAGAAGTGGCTAACATGAGGCTTGAAGTCCTCAAAAGTAAATTCATTACTCAAAGATCCATTATTGAGAACATGGCTAGAAAATAAGTAAATGCAAGACCTCATCCATACGTTGGATTTTTAACATAAACAATTCAAAGCCTAGTTTGTCACTTGAAAGAGATGTTTCCTATACTACCATGGTTGTGAGACATACCAACACCAACCCATCTAAGTGAAGCTACCTGGACAATTCATGATCAATAGGGCAAGGAAGAAAAGATGAAGGCACTTCTAGATAAATTCTATCTTTCATTAGTAACACCACTAGTAGTAAGGTAGCCTAGACCTTTAGCAAATAAGGGACATGATGAAGGACCCTATGCACTACAAGAGCCTCTATCTCTAGGCATAGTGTAAGGAATTCATCCAATCTCCATCCATTTAGTAGACATCTACCAATTTTTTCAAAGTGTTTAGTTTCTTTATACATTACACCAATTTTGTATCCATGCAAATTATAAGTCAAATTGATACTCAAAATATGTTTTATATTTTTTATTATAGTCATTAAGTTCCATACTTCCTTTAATTTTGTACAAATCTTAATTCCATTTTTTTTAATCAAGGAAAAATTTTTAGTTAGTGTGGAGGTATAGTGAAGTATCGATAAGTTGCTATATCGACACATGCCCATCAATGAATCCTCATTGATGCATCTTTGGATGCATTGGGGCATATACATTGATGATGATCCTTCCAAAGCCTATATAAATATCCACATTAGCCACATGTATGATACCTTTGCTCATTCTATTAGCCAAACTATTATAGTTTTCTTTTGTAGAACTTGGTGAAATTTTCCTCTAAGTGCCTATAGTATAGATTAAAATAATTATACAGAGTTTTATTCAACTGTAAGATGTACTGAGATACTGTTGCATGATGGAAATAAAATAAATATTTCTTCTCTCTATTGCAACACTTATATTAGCTTATGTTTACTTTCAATAATTTTACTTTATATGCAATTTACCTTTTTGTACTTAAATGTTTAATATTTCATTTTGTAGTAACATGAGTACGACCACTTCAAGCATAATATACTAACACTTAGTAACCCTAGTAGTGAATACTTGCTATGCCCAACAATAGGCACTTGACAACTCAACAACGTTAGTATAAGTTCAGGATGTATTCAGAAAGTGGGAATAGATACTCTACATTTAGAATAGTTTAGTAATTAATTAGGTAAAGTTTAATATTTTACCTATTTCTTTCCCTTAATACTTTTAAAGATAAAAAATAGTAAAATTATAGATATAGATATCTTACACCTTAATCAAACTTAGTGATATAGATGGAATTAATATGAGTGATGATTGAAAAGATAGCAACTAGTAACCTTATGTTTGACTATCTAGGACATAGACTACTTAGGTGGAAGATGTCCATGGAATTTGACTAGATCGTGCATCTACGCTTATGATTCATATGGTTGTGTGTATGGAATATCTACTACTCATCAAATAATATTCTTATTGAATGTTAATAAGATGTAATTTGTGGCCACATTAGTAGCTAATTCTATTTTATCCTTATGTTAAGTTAGCCTACAATGGTTAACCTAACTACCCTTCAAAAGCTATATAAGAAAGTATGTAATTATTGTATCATAATTAAAAGAGAACCAAGAAAAATCAAGAAAAGTAAAGAAAGAAAGAAGGGAGAATGAGAAGGAATAACTTTTTCAAATGGTGAAGTATGCTCATAAGTAGCTTTCTTATGAATAGATTGAAATAAACATTTTATATGATGTATAATTTTCATTTAAGTAATAAAAGTAGTAATAAGTTTTATTGTTGTCATTATTTTATATGTGCTCATTGTTCTTCCTCTAGTTTAAAGTTTTCATTACTATCCATGTTTTGATATAATAGCAATAATAGTAGTTTCATTAGTTTTAACCCTATCTCATAGTTGTTCCAATTAGTTTCATACATTAGAATTTTTTCATCTTTATTTCAATTTTATTTTAATCCCACAAAAGAATCATCAAGGATATAAGATTGTAAGATTAAATCTAATGAAGCTAAGACTTTTTTAGTCCCTACTCCTAAATCCCTAAAATAGGTATGAAGCATTGATAGTCTAAGTTAAGACGAATGTTCAGGTACTTCATTACCCAAACTTTCAATCATATATTTACATGGAAACATTAACACCTTAGAAATAAGTGGATATCCTTTCAAATCACCTATTTTTAGGCCTCTTACCATTGTTGAGGAATATTAAAAATTATTTAAGATAGGAAGAATCAACATAAAGGTAATGATAAGGGTCCTACCAATTTTAGAGCAAGGGATATATCATTCGAATCATGGATCAATCCAATCATAAGCTTTGAAGACAATGTTAAGTGGACTAACAAGAACACTCATGTATGTCATTGCATTTAAGAAATAAAAAAGACATTATAATATGTATAATGTGATGTAAACCCATGTTTCCATAGTGGGAAAGATAGGGAAATATTTATGATTTTATATTCTATGATATTGTATGTATTTTATAATTATAAAGAACAAAATGATAACAAGCACACATGCATTGCAATTCCTTTTGGGGATAGGTGCAATGCTCACACTGATGAGTGGCGAGATTCCCCTAGACTCAACCATACGAATATGAGTGTAGCATGCACGATCTGGTCAAACTCCACAGACTAAGCGCCTACACCCCTCTTGGAACACTTAGGGTTTATTATTCATTGTCTTCCCATACTTATTTCTAGTTGTCACGGTGTATGGTTAAGAAAGTCTAAGGTATATGATTTTTATAGTCTTTTATGTTTTATGTCTCGTATGCTAATAGGGTGAAGGGTTGAGAAACTAAATACTAACTCTAACTAATGAACTAAGTCTAAATTACCTAGCATCAGCATCTGTTCCCACTTACCGTATACACCCTAAACCTATGCAACCGTTGCTACCAAATGCTAATCGTTACTGGGATCATCATGCGTAATGCACGTGCTCAAAGTGGTCGTACTAAGGAACTTAGCTAGCCTAAGCGTGATAAGCATCCATTCCTTGATCATTTGTACACATCCTTAAATGCTCATAATCAAGTCGTACTCATCTCGCATTACTAGGAGATAAGGGTAAGAGAGAAACTAATCACGATGAGCATCTGTTCCTTGATTATCCGTACACATCCTTAAATGCTTGTAATCAATTCATACTCATTCCATGTTAACAAGTAATAAATAACATATAAGAAATAACAATAATAAAATACTATTCCATGCACTGCAAGGTTTATCCAGAAAGCTCATCTTTATTGACGTATACAACTTGTGTTCAGGTACAATGTTGCTCGAATAAAGATCCATTCACTTTGGTACTCCTACTGCAAGCACATGGAAAATATTTTATCTCTAGAGTGATCAATCTTCTAGAGATTTCCTACTTCTAGCCTAGGATGACGAAACAAGAGAGAGTCACCTCTTATTTGTGATGATGCACTGCGATATCGTGTATGCAATATCACAGGGGAAGACGTGATATTGTGAGGGATACGATATCGTGATGGCCACGATATTGCATATGTGATATCGTGGCCCATGCGATATCGTGTCCCATCATACCCCCATGACTAAATGAAAATTCGTCCTCGAGTTCATTACAATAATATTAGGTAGGTATGGGATTATTGACTTAATGGAAGCTAATGGGATGACATGTGAACGGATCATCATTACAAGACACAACAGACTGGTGTTCATGGCATCAAGGGTGAACATCTTATTACATTGACATCAAGCCTTCTTTGGTAGCTGAGAAAGAGAGAGAGAGAGAGAGAGAATTTTTGTTGCTACCAACACCAAGATTGCACCTTCCGTTGTTCATCCATAAGTGCATCATTGATCTTGCTCCTTGCATAACTATTTCCAGCACTGCTCCATTCCAAGTGGTCCTTCTGGATCTGGTTCGTTGTTGCATGATCACCATCTACACATACAACATAGTCTTGTATTAGCAAGGGTAGATGAATTATCATGTAATTGATACCTTGCTTCGATGTAAGTCTATTAGCTCGGTTGTGATATGGCTGATTACGGATCTGGGAATATATAAATGATGACTACCGAAGGTGCAGGGGCTAGGAGAAAATCAAAAAAATTGAGCCCCATACCCCCATGAATAATCGTGAACCTCCAGTAGCGAAATAATGGAGAAAGAATAAGAATAAGAAGAAGGATAATAAGAGACAATTAAGACATCGATGAAATGGATGTCAAGATGGAAATGAACAAAAGAAAATTAATTACAAAATGTTAAGGGAAAGAAGTTAACTAGTGCACCAAATAGGAATGTCAGTGGGTCCTCCCCAAAGCAGGCCCATGCCCTTAATGCCCTGACAATCCCATGTTCAAAGAGTCTGTAGGCTTTGGGAATATCCTTTGGAATAAGAGTTAAAGTCTTAACCATGAGAATTTACCAAAAAGAAAACAATGCATCTACCAAAATATACACTAATGATACAACTAGAGATGAGGTGAACTATGGAGAGAAGTGTGGAGAGAAGAGAATGGAATGGAATCCCAAGAACAAGGTGGTGTATAGCCCCTTTTGTGTTTCATGATTAATGTGACTTGGCAAATCTCATTCCAACTCCAACCTCAAACTAGCCACATCCAATGAATTCGCATCAATGCACTTGGCCAAACCATCCACTTGAATTCTGACAAAACATAGAGAGAATGGGAAGTGAGAAGGGCCTTAGTTAGAGGGAACATTTTTAGTTCCATAACTAGTGCTTGTAGCCCAAGTTTATTTCATTTAAGGGGTGTATTTTGAATTCTTACTTTCTTTTATTTTCTTTTCTTTTATCTTTGTTGTTGTTTTTTTTTTGTTTTGTGCTTTTTTACGTGAGAACCACACCATGCAAAGACTTCTTATTTTTATTGTCTCAGCTTGCGATAATTGGGTAACATCGGAACGGCAAGAAAACTTAAGAAGAAAACATCCAAGCACCAAAGAGAATGGCCAACAAAAATGCATCAAGTTCCCTTGAAGTCACATCCTTTTCAAACCTTGAGTCCTTCCATAGTTTGAGAAGTACCTAATCATCGATTCGTTAAAGTTCTTATCAGAAAGGGGACTATACATATCCAAGCCAAGAGTGACCATAGACTTTGGTGGATGGATGGATGAAGTGGACTCATTGCCTACCACATCAAAAGAACATACCTTAGTATCAACATTGTAACTTAAAGGTAAAAACCAAACATTAGAAATCAATGAAAAATAGGTCATACCATCGGGAAGAACACTTATTGGGTGAAAAACTTACATGGTGGATGACACACATGCACAAATGGAAAAGTATAACAATGTTGTAAAACAAAAATAAAAAAAGTTAAAGAAATTTGTGAAAAAAAAATGTGTTAAACAAAAAATTATAATAAAAACATGTAAAACAAAAATGTATAAGACAAAAATGCATAAGACAAAAATGTGTAAAACAAAAACTTGTAAAACAAAAACGTGTTAAAAAAATATGTGTAAAAAAAACTTGTAAAACAAAAACATGTAAAACAAAAATGTGTAAGACAAAAAAGTGTAAAACTAAAACTAAAGAGAACTAAGGGCCTCCAATGATTAGCATAGGTGGCCATTTCCCCCATGACTAAATGGAAAGGGAGAGATCTTGAATAATGAGTGCCTGTTTGAATTTCATAATAGTGCCCAGCTTTTCCCCACTGATGTTCTTAGATTGCGTGGTGGAAGTTAGCGACGCTCATACTCCAATGTGTCTATGCCCTTGTTGTTAACATGAGTTTCCTTAGTTCATTCCATGCATATTAGTTTGCTCTTCCTAGTAGCTGTAAACCACGGGGTGTCTACTACTGGTGTGGTTGCTACATACACGCACCTTTGAATTTGTATTTCTTGGGCACACTAATTACATGGAAGAGATGCTAAACATTCCTCCATGTCATCACCCTCTGAGTCACTATATGTGATGCACAGAACTTTCTTCTTCTTGATCTTTCCTTAGATATCTACAAGGAAAGATCATGGATCCCTAGGTACGCATCTACTGTACTTAGCCATGGCCTTCCCATTACAATTGGGAAGCCCCCTTCATTATTGTTAACTTCAATCACTAGGAAATCAGCTGGGTATGATCACCAACACATAGTGTTAATGATGTCCTTTACCAATCCTAAGGGAATGATGATGGACTGGTCAGCCAAGTCCAGTTGGATGTTGCTCTTCTTAAGTTGGGGCAGGTTCCAGGCTTAATACATTTTTCATGATATTAGATTGACTCTAGAACCTAAGTCAACAAGAGCCTTACGTGGTTTGTTCCCGATGATTTGTAAATAGATTAAGGGGCTCCCAGGGTCAGATAGTTTCCTAGGAAGGTGGCCTACCTTAATCCAGTTGGTTACGATATGCATTAACATAACCGTATCCATACTCTATTTTTGGACTGAAGGGTGCTCCGAAGTGTTAAATGGTGGAGGCATGTACATTGGCTCAACCGTTTGTTGTTGCAAGAGTTTGTCCAGGATTCAGGTTCTGAAGAAAGGCCTTCTCTTTTTACAATCATTAGAACCATCAACCGGTTGAATATTTACAACTCTCGCAGCTTTACGTTGTTGCGGTTGAGTAGGGAGTTCCCCTTGCATTGTTGGAGTAGGTTGTATGGGAACTACAGGTGGAAGAGGTGCGGATAGAGTTGGAGGATGGGATGAGTATGAGATATCTCCCAAAGGAGAAGGAGTCCTCCTAAAGTACTCTTGAACTTGGTAGTGACGTTGGGGAGTAGTGTGATCCATAGAGTCACCTGGAGAAATCGGTTATTGCACATAATAACCATAAGGATCGGGTTGCTGGTAAGGGTACTATTGTGTCGGCGGTGGCATCCCCCATGACTATGGGTATTGCGATTGCTGATGCTATCCAATGGGCTATGGCGAAGTTCCAATTGGATAGTATGATAGTGGTTGGTGGAACTACCTTGCATTACCTTGAGGATAAGGTAACCTTCGGGGTGTTTGCCATTGGTTGAGTCTTGGATTTAGCGCATACACCCCAAACTCCTGTAGATGTGAGATAATTGGACAACATTCCCTTAGGATGATCAGATTGGCAAATCTCACATCCACCATCATCTTTTGTGTTAGAGTCCATAGCCTTATCAAAGATAAGAATTTTCCCCTTATCCTTGTTATGCTCAGGGGTTGAATTTCTCTGCTTTGCCTTACCGTTGTCACTACTTTGTTCATCCTTAGACTCTTCTACATTTTTCAAAACACTTTCAAGTCTTGAGTGTAAGGAATCCCACAACTGATCTATCTTAGCCGATACTTTTGTTGTTAATTTTTGGATCAGCAAGGTTTTTCGACTCACCAACTTTTCGAGTGATGACTCATCCTCCTCATCATAGAATTTCACTTTCTTATTTCAAAGGGAGGGATTGTGGTTGTATTCTTGTGCACTTTTCCTCTTACGTAGCTCACCTTCTTCTTTTGCTACTTGTTCGAACAAGCAATGTACTTCATGGGGTCTAAGTTGTGATAGTCTCCCTTGGGCATAAGTCTCAAGGGTTCTTCTCGTTTCATGCCTTAGCCCATCCATGATGTGGTAAAGTTGATCTCACTAAGCATACCCATGGCCCAGGAAACGATGTAACAATGTGTAGTAGCAGGACATGGCAGCATCCAAGGGTTCATAAGTACCTTCTTTTCAGCCTTGGATCTACTTATGCAAATTGGACACTCTAGAGTACGTCTGATATTTATCGTTGAAGAGTTCTAGCATTGTACTCCACCTCCTAATGGTTTCCAGTTCTAAGGACTAGTACCAACTCTTTACTTCTTTAGTGAGTATCCTTGGGAACAACTTAAGCTTTTGCCACTCATTTTCTATATTCTACAAGGCACAGGCATCGTGGAATTCCTATAAATGATGCTATGGATCAACGTTGTATCCCCCTTCAAAACATGGGATATTTTTCTTATCTAAACGCTTGATCTGACTATCCTTTTGGTGCCTTGTTGGAATCCTAACAACATCCATTATGTTAAGAATACTTTGGGTTGCAAGTAGGGGCTCATCATGATCATCTCTTTCATGATACCTATGATGTCTTCATGGTTCCCTACTCTCCCTACTTCCCTACCCTTGTCCTCTCTCTTGACCTTCCCCTCGAGGTCTCTCATCTATCCTATCTCTATCCTCACCTTTATGTTCATGGTGGCTATGCCTAGACATGGAAGGAGAGGGTGAGTGATGAGATGAAGGAGAAGAGAAAGGGGAACCATCGTCATGATGATGTTTCTTGCCTTCTCTTCGACTGCTTCATCTCCAATCGTTATGATGATCTAAGTGCCCATCCTTAGCATGAGTAGTTGTTCCCTCTATGAATAGTTGACGTTCATGGGGATCAGACTAGTGTTATGTATCGTTGAGCATAGGTTCTGATACCCAACCTCCTCACCATCGTTAGGAGGGGGAACATCATTTGTTAGAGAACCCATTATAAGGGGTTCCTCATCTCCTATTTCGCTAAGGACATGTGGACCTTTGCCCTATAAAAGTGTATGTTAACTCTTCTGCCTTGAGTCCCTCATATGTTGTGTTTCTGTGGGATGATAACCCCTCATATCAAAGTCTTCTGCAATGTATTTAGCAAATAATTCTATCATGCTAATCTGTGCCAAGGCACAGAAGAGCATGTTAGGGACTAGTCGATCTGGGGGTAACATGATGTTACCTTGTAGATCTATCCACCGCAGTTATTCATCTTGATGAAGGATAAAGGTAAATTTTGGAATATACTTATCGGAATGAGTACAGACTATCTTGTATTGTTTAGGACTTGGCTGATTTTGGTTATGTGTTTTATGTTGTTGACTGTCTTTAGTATTAGTCCTAGGTGGTGAATTACTTTTGTGAGGAGAAGACATTTTTATTAGTGTGCTATTTCACCCTTATAAAATTTTTCTGTTAATTAACCCAAATGTTTGTTTAGGCTCCCAACGATTTGAGTGATATCCTTTATGTTCTATTTGTCACACAAACACTTAGTCCCCGATAACGGCACCAATGATGAGTGGCGAGATACCCCTACACTCAACCATACAAATATGAGAGTAGCACACACAATCTAGTCAAACTTCATAGACTAAGTTCCTACACGCCTCTTGGAACACTTAGGGTTAATTATTCATTGTCTTCCCAGACTTGTAGTTGTCACAGTATATGGTTAAGCAAGTTTGAGGTATATGATTTTTATAGTATTTTATGTTTTATGTCTCCTATGCTAAGAGGGTGAAGGGTTCAAAAACTAGTTACTAACTCTAACTAATGAACTAAGTCTAAATTACCTAGCATCAGCATCCGTTCCCACTTACCATACACACCTTGAACCTATGCAACCGTGGCTACCCAATGCTAATTGTTGCTGGGATCACCATGCGTAACGCACATGCTTGAAGTGGTCATATTGAGGCACTTAGCTAGCTAAGCATGATGAGCATCTATTCCTTTATCATCCGTACACATCCTTAAATGCTCGTAATCAAGTCATACTCATCCCGCGTTACTAGGAGATAAGGGTGAGAGAGAAACTAATCACGATGAGCATCTATTCCTTAATTATCTATACACATCCTTAAATGCTCGTAATCAATTCATACTCATTCCACGTTAATAGGAAATAAATAACATATAATAAATAACAATAATAAAATCCTATTCCATGCACTGCAAGGTTTATCCAGAAAGCTCATCTTTATTTCCGTACACAACTTGTGTTCAAGTACAATGTTGCTCAAATAAAGATCCATTCACTTTGGGACTCCCACTGTGGGCACATAGAAAATATTCTATCTCTGGAGTGATCAATCAACCACAGTTTCCCTACTTCTAGCCTAGGATGATGAAACAACGGAGAGCCATCTCTTATTTATAGATATGACGGTGCACCACGATATTGTGTATGCGATATCATAGGGGAAGACGAGATATCGCGTCCCATCACACACAAACTCGCACATGTCATAATCCCTTAAGGAATAGGTATAACACAATATATAAAATGCAATAAAATGGCTTTTACTCATAATCTTAATGGTCGAGTACCATGTTATGTAGTTGTGACCTTCTTGAGTATGGTTGAGTTGTCATAACTTATGAAAAGGATAATGAAATAAATATTTTTTTTGTTTTGATGTTTTATGATCTTTTTAATGTTTTAATGTTAAAGGCATCAATAGTAAAAATGAGAAAATTTCCTAAGCTTTATGTACCACACAAACATTAAACACAACATCAACCAAACAATTCTAAGATATGTAAGCATGGCAACACTCTAATAGAGTATAGACACACTTATAAGAGCAATAACCCAAAGCACATATAAACAAGGACATAAATTATCTTATGCAAAGGAGAAAGAGCTCTGCCAAACACACTAGACTATAAACACAAGATGTTTAAAATACTTTCTAGATCTAATTCTTATTATTTATATACAAATTACCACAAGATTCTTCATCATCTCCTAATGACTAGATAAAGCTAGTTCCATAACTTTAATAATCAAGTTACAATAACTATGACTAGACACATGACAAGATCAATGTGGAGGAATATAACAATAAAAATACTTTAACATAGGATATATTATAAATAAACACTATGAGAAGAGAGA
>MNCI01005552.1:4364-66868 GCA_015680685.1 Gnetum montanum | reverse complement strand
ATTTGTAGTTCACACACAACGCAATTGTTACATTTTACACAACCACACGCTGCAACAGCACACACACATACTCACATTAACTACTGAGTTTATTTGGAGGTATCTGGGCCTTGGTGTTGCCAAAGACCAGCAAGCACCTAAATCCTATTCGAGAACACTCGTTGGTGGTCACGTCCCAAACGGTCCCCAACATATATGATCATGGCCTTAGAAAGAAAGGTTTCAACAATTATATAAATTCCTGTCCATAGTGTTTGGAATTTTATTTTCTAAGGTACATGTGTGGGATTCTAGTAAAGAACCTTATCTCCTTGTTAGAATTTCACTTCCCGTATTCTTTAGTCATGTTGTTGCTTGTTGAATGCCTTATGCACTTCATTCAAAGATAGGACCACTAATCGATTTTTATTTAACACATTCATGTTGATCAATCTTTCTCTTTGTGATGGACTTAAGTCAAGATTCAGGTCATAGGTTGTTGAAAGGGTATGGAGCTCAGATTGAATCAGGAGCATTGAAAGTTTTCTATACACTAGCTCATAGGGAGTGTAGCCAATAGGAAGTTTCCATGTTGAGCAGTAGGCTCATAGGACATCATTGAGTTCTATGCTCCAATCTCTCCTATATTTTCTTATGGTCCTCATTAGGATCTTTGTGATCTCCTAGTTAGTTACCTTTTCTTGAACATTACCTTAGGGGTGATATGGTGTTGTTAATTTATGTTCAACCCCCAAGTGTTGCATTAATTTTCTAAAGTAGCACATATAAAATGAGTTCCATTTTCAAAAATTAGTGCACATTGCATCCCAAACCTATTTACAACATGTTATTATACCAATCTAGTAGTAATGGATGATGTATAATTGGTGAAAACTACTGCTTCTACTCATTTTGTGTAGTAGTTAACTGCTACAATGATATACACCTTTTCGTTAGACATGGATGTGATGGGATCCATGAAGTCAATTCCCCATATGTCAAAGAGTTGTAGTGGTTGAATTCACTATTAAGGACCTTCCATTCGAGCAATCATCCCACCATCTCATTGACAATGTTCACAAGATTAGACAAACTGGTGGACATCCTTGAATATTATAGGCCAATAGTATCGTACCATCAGGATTTTTATGGCTATGCATCTTCCTACATAGTTGCCTCTACAAGGCCCTTCGTGAGCATCCTAGAGAATGCATAGTTGATCTTCATCAGGGACACACCAACAAATTAGACTATTGATGCATACCTTGTAGAGGTGTTCTTTGATTTCCATGAAGTAATTCACCCAATGAAGAAACTATTGCTTCTTCCTAAATTCAAGATCTTGTGGCATCTCCTAAGTGAGAAGGTAAGTGAGGGTGTTGTCATACCATTTTGTTTCTATGGGAACTTGGTTATTTATTGCTCCTAGGAAGAGGAGCTCATCTAGAAATTGATCAAAGAGTGGGCCCTCCTCCTCTTTGTTATCCCATCTTAATTGAGAGAGGTGGTTAGCAACCATATTCTTAGTTCCTTTTTGATCTACCATTGTGAGATCCAATTCTTGCAAGATCAAGAGCCACCCTCAGCTTGTTCATCAAGAAGCTAATGGAACTATGATTTGTATGCACAAAAACTTTATAGGCAAGCACATAGTGTCTAAACTTTTTAAGGGCATACACCACTGCCATTAGTTCTTTTTCAATTGTGATGTAGTTTAACTATGATCCCACAATGCTTTGACTGGCACAAAGGTTGTAATATGAACATTTTTTATCATCCAACTATATAAGCACTACTCCCAAAGCATAATTAGATGCATCCATCATTATGTGAAATGGTTTTGACTAGTCTGGTGCTTGTAGAATTGGAGTTTCTATGAGTTTTTCCTTCAACTATTGGAATGCATGCTCACACTCCTTGGTCCAAATGAATAGAGCATCTTGCTTTGTCAACTTGACCAACAACTTTATAATCTTAGAGAAATTATCTATGAATTGTCATTAGTAACCATTGTATCCAAGGAATTATTGGACATCTTTAATTATCTTTGGTTGGCATCTTATTCCTTAGATTATCCTTATCTTCTCTGGGTCTACCTCAATCCCTTGTTGTGAAATTTAGTGCCCCAAAAAATGCCTTCTTGGATCATGAGATGAATCCTTTTCTAGTTGAGCTAGAAATTTGTTTTCACAAATCATTTCAGTACTTGCTCAAGGTAGTTCAATGCTTACTTAAACATAGCTCAATAGGTGGAGAAGTCATCCATGAAGACTTCTGGCTTACTACCAGTCTACTATTGGAAAATACTAAGGACAGGGCATTGAAATGTTGCATGGGCATTACATAGACCGAATGGCATCTTACAATATGCAAAAGTTCCCCAGGTACTTATGAATGTTGTCTTGGCCTAATCTTCTAGGATAATTTGGATTTGGTTATACCCACTATAACCATCCAAGAAGCTATAATAGCAATGCCTGGATATGGTGTCTAACACTTGATCTACAAATGGCAATGGAGAATGATCCTTAAATGTTTCCATATTCAACAACCTAAAGTCAATGTAGAGCCACCACTTACCACCTTTCTTTGGAAAAATTACAATTGGGCTAGCCCACTTACTATCTGCTATGGGATAGATGAATCTACCTTAAGGAGTTGTTCTATTTCCTCCTTGATGATTTGCTTCAATTTGGGGTTCAACTAGCTTTGTGGCTACCTTTCTAGCTTCATGGCTATGTTAGTGTAAATGTGATGATGGAATATCCTTGGATCAATTCATATTAGCTTGAGATATAACTAAGCAAAAGTTGTTGGGCATTTGTTGACCACCTTTAATAGCTTTTATTTTTATTTAGGAGAAAATTTTGTATTGATTATTATCAGCTTACCATTATTTAAAAATGAATATTTCATGCTTGTCGATAGAATTTTTAACTCTAGGGGATCCTACATGAAGTTATTAGGGATTTTCAACTCTCCCCAACAAGTATGATCATCTTCATTATCAAAGAATTAATGATGAACTTGGTCAAGTTCATCCATGCTTTTAACATAAGCATAGGTTAGGCTCTCAATTGGTTCCATGCATAATGTGCTACTATTTTAGTCAGCTATCAACCATTAGGTTCCCTCTTGTTTTGTGGCTACTACATATAGACACTTTTGAATATCTGTTTCTTGTGCACACTATTTACATGTTTTAATGTATGTACTTTTGATCAACCAAATCTTTTGCACACAATTACACTTGTTATTGTTGTATGTGATGCATGGAATACACTTCTTCTCCAACCTTCCAAATTCATTTTTCTTGGATATTTTTAAGGAGAGGTTCCTTATGCCCATACGTGCATTGACCGTGCTTAACCAAACCCTTCCCATAATGATGGAGAAGTCACCTTTGTAGTTTTCAACCTTGATAACTAGAAAATCAATAGGATACGACCACCTACTAACTGTGGTTACAATGTCCTCCACTAATCCCAAGGAAACAGTGATTAACTAGTGTACCAATTCTAAATGGATGTTTCTCTTCTTAAGAGGTGGTAGGTTCTATGCCTTATACATGTCATGAGAGATGAGATTAACACTGGCACTAGAATGAAGAAGAGCCTTGCATGGCTCATGTCCAATGATCTACAAGTAAATGAGTGGAGTTCCTAGATTAGATCTTTTCATGGTAGGATTACTAGCCTTCATCCAATCAAAAATATCATGGGTTAACATCACAATGTAGATACGAGAAGGAGTTTGGTTTGAGGAACACTTGAAGGTACTTGATGCAGAGGATGAAGATGTTAGAGTTGTAGGGCAACCAATCACATTAGGTTATGAGGGTTTAGAAGGATTTTTGGATTAGAAAAAGGGTCATTTCCTAGATAGACTATCCAAACCACTTGGCTGAAAAGCTAGTTGTGAATGTACATCCCTTATAGCATTTCATTGTTGCATCTGTGGAGGAATTTCTCCCTACATGAACAAAGTAGGAGGTAACTAGGTTAAGGGTGGAGGGATGCATGTAGATGAATGTAGAGGGTGGTATGGACATGGGTTCTCTCCTTGATTAGATGATGAATGTGCTTGGTGGTACTCTAGGGGGTAATAGTGATGCTGAAATGAGGCATGACCTACAGAACTTCTTGGAGAAATGGGTTACTAAACAAGGTACCCATATGGATCTGGTTGACTGTAAGGGTACTGCTACCTTGGCAGTGACATTCTCCATGATTGTGGTTGATGCCACCATTGGTATTATTCATATGATTGTGGTGGAGATCCACTTGGATAGTAAGCTT
The DNA here is from genome assembly GCA_015680685.1 of Gnetum montanum. NCBI lineage: Eukaryota > Viridiplantae > Streptophyta > Gnetopsida > Gnetales > Gnetaceae > Gnetum > Gnetum montanum. The sequence goes on along the minus strand of MNCI01005552.1, from coordinate 62,591 downwards.
ATTGTTGTTGGCGAAAATTCTTTGAATTTCCTTGAGGATAAAGTAATTATTTGGGTGCTTGCCTTTGTGCAAGTTGAGGATTCAATGTGTACACCCCACACTCTTATAAGTGTGACACCACAGGGCAACACCCTTTTGGATGTCGTATTGATAGATGTCACAACTAGTATCATCATCAAAGTTGGTTTCCACAACTTTCTCAATGGCAAAAGCTTTGCCCTTACCTCTATGGTAGGTACATTCAATGTCTTTCCACCTCTTGTAGTCACAATCACTAGTCTATTCTTTGGATGTGTTAGCAATTTTCATAGTAGTTTAAAACCTTTCATCCAAAGAGTGCCATAATTTATCAACCTTTGCCAAAATGTTAGAAATAGAATTTTTAATAGGCAAGGTTTTCTTGTTTGCAACTTTGTTGAGTGGTGACTCCTCCTCATCACAAAATTGAACCTCTCTTTTTTGAATGGAAGGGTCCCTACTATACTTTTTCACACTTTTCCTTTTTTGCAACTCACCTTCTTCTTTGCTACCTACTGTATAAGCCTTTGGATCTTATAAGCTCTTAATTCAGACAACCTCCCTTAGGCATAAACCCCAAGAGTTCTTCTAGTTTTGACTCTAAGCCCATCTATGATGTGGCAGAGCTGCTCCCTTTGAGAATAACCATGGCTAGGGAATCAATGTAAGAGTGAATAGTATCTACCCATGGTGGCATCCAAGGGTTCATGTATTCCTTGTTTCCAGCCTTGGATTTGCCTTCTCAAGTTAGATACTTTGGAGTATGTCTAGTGTTTTTCATTGAACGGTTCTAACATTGTACTTCATTGATGAATCAATTTTGGCTCCAAGGACCGGTACTAGCTTTCAACTTCCTTTATGAGTGTTCTGGGGAAAAGATTGAGTTTTTACCAATCTTTTTCAATGTTTTGTAAGGCACAAGCATCATGGAAAGCTTGTAGATGTGTCTATGAATCAGAGTTGTATCCCCCCTCAAACCTTGGGATACTATTCATGTCTAAGCACTTGATATAGCTATCTTTCACATGCCTAGTTGGAATCTTTACTATCTTTGCAATGTTAAGCATAGTTCTAGTTGCCAATAGAGGTTCATCATCATCATTATGTTGATGATGTCGATGATGGTTCCTACCACCTCTATGTTCTTGATGGCTATGATGATTATTGTTGTCTCGTTAATCAACTTCATCATGATTATTTTGATGGTAGCTTTTATGAGAACCAATAGATGAAGAGGAATTTTCAGAATCAAATGTAGATGATGAAGAAAATGGTGGACTACCACTACCACTGTATTGTCCACCATCAACTTTTCACTCATTATGACTACCATCCTTAGATCCCTTGCCTTTGTAATATTTACCCAAGTCACTACCTTGATTATCACATTTTTTCAAACTTGGTTTATTAATAGTGGATCATAGGTTTAGGACACCCTCATTACCAATAATGGAGGATGGAGAATTTTCATGCTGAGAACCTTCAAAGGGAGGATCCTCATTGTTTTCTTGATTTAGAAGGAATAAGGGATTAGTAAAGTGTTTCCCCTTCATAAACGCATGGTGCTTCACTTGATGTTGATCTTTCTTGCATTGTGTTTCAGTGGGATGATAGTCCCAAGTGTCATGATCATCCACAATGTATTCCTTGTGAAGATTTGAGATGCCTAAATTTTTAAGGGTTTAAAGTAGCATCTTGGGCACATATCAATTGGGGGGCAGTACAATCTTTCCCTCCATGTCATGCAATTGTAGTTGCTCATCCTAATGTAGGATGAAGGTGAAGTTTGGTACATACTCATCTAGATGAGTATATACCACTTTGCAATCTTATGGGACTAGTAGTTTAACATCTTCACACCTGTGGGAAGAAGACATTTTGCAACAAATAAAATTATCAGTATGCTTAGTAGTTTTATGTTGTGTGAGAGTGATGTTGAACTTGAGTTCATCCAACAACAATGTTTCCTAATCCTAGATAGTGCACATTTCAATAACAAATTCCCCAACAATGGTGCCAATGATGAGCGGCAAGGTACCCCTACACCCAACCATATGAATCACAAAGCATTCATACATGATCCAATTGAACTCTATGGACTTTATAGTTTCTAGTACACTAGTCTTCTAGAAAGTGAACCTTGCCCTAAGATCATTCGTTGTCTTCTTAATTACACTTTTGGAGCATAATGGTATGGTTAAGAGTAATCAAGGCATATAATTTTTATCATTTTATGTTTTATGATTTTAGTGCTTGAAAAGAGAGATAGAATAATTCTAATAGCTAATTTGTTTCAACCAACTAACTAGTCTTAACATAAGCATCTAGTCCCACTTTTTATACATATCCTGAACCCATGTATCCACTGCTAGGTTACTAAGCATTACGCTACTAGGCATACCAAGCAATAACACTGCTTAGATTACTAAGCAAATACGTGTTATGCTCGAAGCAATTGTACTTATATACTTTAACCTATTTAGATTAATTGATTTAAGTCTAATTTAGCGTAATTTAGTTTAATCAATTGAATACTTAATAAAAACAATGAATGCATAAATAAAACATTTAATCTATCCAGAATGTTGCAAGGTTTATCAACAAGCTCATCTTTATTATCGTACACACTATCATGATCAAGTCCAACAATGCTTGAATAAAGATTTGTACACTCAATGACTCCTATTGCTGGCACTTGGGAGAAATATTCTAACTTTCAAATGTAAAAACTACAAGAGTTTGGCTACTACCATGAATCTGATGCCCATAAACATAGTTGGGAACTTGTATTTATAGTTTTTGCTCTAAGGCTATGGTAATGGGGCCCCATCAATGCAGCAAACGCTACATTGATGAGGCAACACCACATAAACAAGGCCTCATTGACAAGGGCCTATCAACATAGCTAATTAATGTTCATCACATGTGATTTTATTGATTACATCTCCTTTGAAGTTATTCATGGCCCAAATGTTTAAAGGTCATGTTCCTCAAAATTTTTTCATAATGATACACTCCTTTGATCAACCTCTTCATACTATGGTTAACTGCTTATTATTATAATTTTTTTAAAATTATAAATGTGTTAGATTAACCACCCTTTGGATAAATCAACTAACTTGAGAATTAGAAAAGACTAGCAATTGATAAAGATGCACTCTTTAAGTTGACTAATCTAAGAATTAGAGAAGATGAATAGTTGAAAAAAAAATACTTTTTAGGTTAGCTACTGTCTAGATAGGTCTACTAAGCCAAGATAAGATTTTATTGGAAGGATCAACCACATGATGCGAAGGTTGAATAATTAACCTAATAGTTCAACCATCCAAGGAATACTTCAACTAATTGAATATTATTTTTAAAAAAAATTAGAAAGAGAAGAAGATAAAAGAGATATTCATTATGTGATCCCAACAATAATGGTGACCACAAGATTTATGAGATGCAAAATGACACTTAGCATATGAGCAATGTGCTTGCAATCCCTACTGGATCCTTTTGTACTTGTTATCTTATAGGCCATCCCATCTCTTCATTCCTCTTCTTATTTCATGTGAACCAAAGTGAATGTCTATGATCTTTTGAGATCTCACCTATTCCATGTAATTCTTTGTAAAATTCCTTGATTTTTTTGTGGATAAAGGATCACCTAAATGATGATTATATGAGGGAGACTCACAACACATAAACCAATGTTGAAGGCTTCATTATAAAGAAGAATAGAACTAGGAGAAGAGAAGGCTATTGCACCCTTGTTAATGGAGTAGACCCATGTCAAATCACTATAAAAATATAGTGTGTTGTTCCCTTTTTTTTTCTTTTTAGTTTTATTCTAATAATTTGGTAGCTTAGATCTTGGTTCTCAGTTAGGACTTGACTGGTCTATTCTAGTTCTTGGTTTTCTCTTAATTAATGTATTTCTTAGTTTATATTTAATCTTGTTTTATGTTTTAGATTGAATTTATTAGCTTTTTATCATCCTATACACCCCCTCCCCCCTCTAGGATGTTTTTTAATCCATAACATCTACATAAGTTATCAATAATAAAATTTAAAAAAAAAATAAGAAAAGATAGAGTTATCCTACCAAAGATCTTATCTTGGAGAAGAGTGCATGGAGATATAACCATTGAGGGAGACTTCATATCTCACAATATTAAGCATGAAGTGGATGAATCCATAAAATTAGTTATTAAATCACACCTTAAATAAAGTATAAATGAGAGCCTCCCAATTAACCTTTTCATACACTTTGTTAAGATTGAGCTTTAAAAAGCAAACTTATTTCTTGTGGGCATTGGCCCAATGAATAACTTCATGAGTAATAATAGCATTATCCAAAATAGTTTGACCAAAGAAGAAAAGGGAAAAATATCGAGAGAATTAAAACATTATAAATAAATAAAACTAACTTTTATTGTAACACATTGAGATATTTAAAATTCTCAAGGCTTATATTCATATATAGAAAGAAAATTTATGTAAAAACATACTTGAAATTGAATTATAATAATGTTATTTATATTATACAAGTAAGATAAGAGATTAATCTAAAGTACTAATGAATATTCTTTTATAGTGAGGTATAAATAAGAGAAATAAAATAGTAGCCAAAATTGAATTCAATGGTAGTTATGATGGACATGGTTAAAGGGTATAAAGATACACTTAATGCTCAAATATCAATGAAATGAGCAAATTAATTTGTATTGATTTTTCACTAATTTGATCTTTACATCTATTAGTTTTTGAAAGTTACCAACAACAAAATGTTTTAAGCATATTCTAATCTCTGAAATATAAACTTATTTTATTACTATTAAAATCTTTAAGGCTACAAAAAAAAGTAATACAAATCATGCTCCAATAATAAATATGGCTAAATGATTTTTGATTTCAATAGGTTCTCTAATTTTTCTATTTACAAATTTTTCTATTGCATATAAAAATTCACCATTATCTATTGACAACTAATAATTTCTAATAAGTTGTCTTTTTTTCTTGTGAAGAAGGCACATTTGAAATAATAGAAGTTGATTACATTATCAACCATATTAGAGATAGAACTAAAACTTCTAGAGAAATATAAGAGAGAGAGAGAGAGAGAGAGAGAGAGAGAGAGAGGTCATTAAAACATTTTACACTAAAAGAAGACATTTTATACTAACGAATTAGGAAAAGAGAATCAAAACATTAAAATAGAGAAATAAGATGCAATAAAAAATGAACGTTTCTCTTAACCGAAGAAAACTAAGTAGCTTATGACATTTTTCTACAAACATTACTATCAGCATGATAGTGAAAAAAGGAAAAAAAATCTTTAACAAACCTTTAAACCCTAATTCTAGTATTAATGTTCTTGTTTGAAGACCCATCAATTTTCATAAAATCATAAGATATAAAAGACAAAGGCAATAAAAGCTTTTATGTTTGTATTATTTCCATTATTCCTAAATCTAAAAAGTTTGAGAAATTACATCATGAATAGACATGTAATTCTAATGTGTACTAGTCATGTGTGCAATCTCGTACAAAAATGATTAGATAGTAGGACATTAAATTAAATAATGATTAATGATATCAAGTTGTATTCTACAATTGATACAAAGCTCACTTGTAAATCAAACCTTTATAGTGTAAAAGAATATTCACAAGTACTTTTCAATACAGACATTTAGACATAAAAATTTTTCTTATATCATCCATAGCTTATATCCTTTTTCTTTGTATGAAATTTCAAATTATACTAGACTCATCATCAATTGTAATTGATTTCTCAAGGGTTAGTAATGAGTCATCATTTGTCAAGCCCCGAAGTCAGAGCTAAGAAGCGATGTTAGATATTTGATGTCGTCTCCTCTAGGCTAGCCTATAAATATAGTACTTGGTTACTAGGATGAGAAAATAGGTAGAATGTATGCAGTAGGGAGATAGTTTTAGTTTTTAGTTTCTTTTCCTTAGAGCTTATTATTCCCAGTGCATGCCTGCAGTGTGATGTTTGTAATCATATGACACCTTTGTTTGAGTGTGACGTACTTGGACATGTTACATGACTGGCAATAAAGATAGAATTACTTCCATCATTGCAGCATCCACTTAGATTATTATTAATTTTAATTGTTAATCATTTACCACTTTCTTTAGTTAAATATTTCCATTTATTAATATTTACTGTTGTTGTTATTAAGTGGAATGCATACGCCTTTATTACAAGTGTTTAAGTATAGATACTTGGTAATCCAGAAGTGTATTGTTTGGTATAACTAGTGACATATACTTGGAGATCCTAGAATTAGTCTCAGGAAGTCCAAGATGCCTACAGAAAATTAAGAGAAAATACCCATCGCACATAGGCTAGTTAGATTTCACTTTCCATTATCCATTAGCTTAATTAATTCATCTCTTTATTGTCATTAGGAGTAGCGTAGAATTAGAAATAACATCATACACCTCACTTTGGACTAAAGCATATGTGACAAAGCTACCACTAGTCCAAGTGGAAAGATAGCAAACTTTGATCAAAGCATAATGATCTAGCTGCCACAACTAGTCCCATCCATAAAATTCAACCAAATTGTGCATGAACGCTTGTGATTTGTATGGTTGAATGTAGGGGTACCTCACCACTCATTATTAGCACCGTTGCCAAGGATGGTGCTAGTTATCTAGATTAGTTATATTATACATGATCACTGTAAAGGAATTAATGATATATATTTTAGAAACTATTGACTCACACACATCATAAACCAAGAACAATGTCTCTCTCACACAGAAGTGACTATGCATTATATAGCGAACACATTCATTGGACAACTAATGAGATATATGATGAAGAAGATTAGAGTGAAAAACCTTATGTAGGGGTTTCTTATGATCATGATCACCCTAACAACACTCAAAGACTAAATTCACCAAAGGTAGACAATCTTGGAGGAGATGATGTAAGTCCTAAACTAGGGGACGCCTCCAGGCCTAAGACCTCCTCAAAACCAAGAAACAATAAATCAAGGGACCCCAAGGAACACCATAGAATGGCAATCCTTTCAACTCCTCATCTTCCTTTTCCCCTTCAACTTCTAGTTTTGAGAAACATGAACGTAGGTATAGGGATAAGGCTCCACTAAAGGGGTGGGCTAAAAACCAAAATCGAACCCATGAGAAAGGTTAAAGACAACATCATCATGATCAAACAAATAGAGATAGACATTTCCCTCACAATTTTTTTTTGATGATGATGAACCCTTGCTAGCCACTAGGAGCCTAATGCAAATTGCAAAGGCCATTAAGATATCTCACAGGCATCATAAAAAGAGTCATTTACCTAAGCTTGATATGAATTATATTCCTAAATTTGTAGGAGGATATGTTTCAAATCTGCAACATCATTTACAAGCCTTTCATGATTCCTGTGCTTTCTACAACATTGAAAGTGAGTGGCAAATGCTTAAGCTCTTTCTTAGGATACTAATTGATAAAGCTAAAGTGTGGTATAGATCGTTGAGACCAAATTCAATCTAATGATGATCCACAATGCTGGAACTATTCAATGAGAAATACCAAACCTATGCAAGAGTTTCCAAACAAAGAAGATAGATCCAAGATTGGAAATAAGAACAACATAAACCCTTGGACTTGGCCTTAGATAGATATTATGCTTATTGAATAGATGCCCAGGCCATGATTTCTTGAGTAGAGGTAACTTTTCCACATCATAGATGGACTTCATAATGAAACAAGAGAAACCCTTGGGATGTATGTCCCAGGTCATTTATATGAGCTCCAAGCCCATCAAATCAAAGAGCTAATTGAGTGTGTGGCAAAAGAAGGAGAGATATGCAAATAGAAGAATGTTGAGAAATATCAATGGGACCCCACTCTTCAATAGAAGGAGGTCCAGATCTATAGTAAGGAGAATGAAACTATCCTTAATAAGGTGAGTTCGCAACAAACCTTGTAGATAAAGGAGTTTATCGATGACCTAGAAGCAAAGTTTAATAGGATGTCCAAATGGATAAATGAAAATGTCACAACTCTTATTGAGATGATCATAGAGAAGATCATGCAACACAAGCCAGGTGATCATAATAAATAGAGGATATAAAACCAAGAAATAGCTAGGAACACTTTTTGGCAACCAAGAAAAGTGGTTGACAAAAGTAAGGCTATAGACTCCACCACAGATGAAGATAATGGAGGACTTATTACTAGCCTCAACATGGTCATCAACTATAGTGACAATGACCATAGTTGTAGGGGAGGCCACCACGAAATCAGCCATATCCATCAAAACTTCATGGATATTATGTTCAATACCTTGTTTCTCCAACCTATTCTACATCCTCTACTTCAAATCACCACTACCAATCTCCTAAGTACCATCAATCCATGACATCACCTAAAGGATTGCCACTTTGCACCTCCTACCATCCATCCTATCCTTAACATTCTCATACTTTACCTTCTTATACTCCACCACCAACAACACAAGAAGGTTTTGCACCACAATATCCACAAACGAATGTTAGTTGTGCTGCAAATGTACATAGACATGTTGACACTAGTGGGTTCCAACCACAATGTAAAAAACATCCCTTCCAAAGGAAAGGCCGTAAGCCAAAGCAACCCACGCATGGATCCATTGTGTCATCCAAGCTAGCACAAAACCAATCTAGGGCACCACCTTCCTTGTCAAAACCAACATCCTCCAACCATAAACATGGGTCACCATCCATTAGTCTCCAATCCCAAATCCAACCAATGAATCTATAAGCATAGGAAGACAAATAAGTCAGGTGCAATCGTGGGCTATACATCCATTATAATAACACACCTCATATCCTAATCCACCATACATATAATAATCAAGTGTGTCACCAAAAATGTTTCTACCTAGCCACCACACCACCAATAAACACCCAGTGTCTAGGGCATGGATAGTTACCACCATTTCATATAGGAATGTATCCTACTTATCCACTTATTAATCCTTATCATGGTCAAATGTTTATTCATGGGGGTTACCACTCATTCTAATCTTCAATATTTTTAAGTTCTTTTTTCTTTTTGTTTTACAACTTTTTTTCATTTTCCTATTTCTTAATCCAATTTTTCCAATTTCTTCCAATTTTTTCTAGTTGTTGTTTCATTTTCTTTGTTATGTAATCTCACTTGTGAATAAAATGATCATGTTGCCCATTGAGATGAAGTTTTCTCTATATTGTCAAGTCATAAGGGATTGAGTATTTGGACATTGAGACCACGTCATCCATCCACCTATTCCACTAATAAGAGGTTCTTGCCCTAGTCTTAATGGTAACCTTTTTCGTCATCCAACCTAATAATAAAATTATAATTGTTGTGTCCAAATAAAATAATGTTGAACCATGGTGGAATCTAAAGGGTGTGACATCAAGGGGATTTTTGACTTCTCTTTGAATACTTCTGTATGTTCTATCATGTTGCTAAGGTTGTAACCATATCCTTGTGGATTTAACGAAAAATGGAAGTAAGAGTACTCTAAAACAACACTAAATAAACTTCCGTGGATCCCACTAGAAAGACATGTACCCATTCTTGAAGGTTGGTAGCTTCTCAGAATCAAAAAGAAAAAAGAAAACAAAAATATAATAAGTATGCCCTAATAAAGCTCCTCCCTTGGACAAAATGCTAAGTGATGTTACTCCTTGCAATTCTAATAGTCTTATGGTTGTTTGCTGATGAGATGAAACAATGTGATGTCACTGCAATGTGGTGTGGACTTGTTTTGAATCTTCAAAAGATGGACTCATGATTATTTAACCATTAATAACACACAAGGTTTCATTGTGACCATGGTAAGACACCTCATGCCCTAATGTTTGCAATTCTTTCTCCAGTCCAGCTCATCTCATTGTCTAGATGATCATAACTTGTAGTTTTATGTAACATAGAGTTATTATCTCAATTTTTTGGTTTTAACATGTGTGTTTTGTTTCATAGGTCTACATTGCATTCAACCCCTTTAGTACCTATAGACATTATATGGTTACACAAGGGCATCATAGGCTAGAGCATGCTTTGGGGAGGATTCACTTATGTAACTTTTGTGACTTCTACTTGTTTGACACAACCACATCATTTTTCATCTTGTAAGCACTCAATTGTTATATTTTATCATCTCCCTTATCATTTAATTGATCTATCCCACAACCTCAATTTCAACACCTTTTTCATACTCGTCCTAGTACTTTTCATGTCGATGACTCCACCTCATCACACTTTTGGTACCTCAAATTTATTTTTCACTTTAAACTTCCAACCGATCACAGAGCTTTAGTTTTCATGCTTAGTTGCCCCACTTTTGAACCTAAATTTTACATACCCAACGTCAAGTCCAATGCGACGTCACATACCTAACGTCAGGTACTTCATGTCAGGTCACATCAACTATATATATATGATCCCTATGGTACTTAGAATTCATCTTCATCATTTACTACTAAGGGAGTTATTCAAATTTTCTCTTGTGACTTAGTGCTCTACGCACTCATCTTCCACTTGTGATATTTAGCTCTCTATTGCTCCAATTTTTGTACCATTTGAACCTACCTAAACCTAAAGTGTTCAACTTAGTCGTGGGGGGTGCTAGCATGTGAAACTTGCTTCAAATTGCTAAAATTTTCTATTTCCAAGAAGGCATCATAAGGGTAAGAATATTAAAAACTTTAGGAGTTATAATGAAAAATCACTCATGTTAATGCCAGAAAACCAATTTTTTAAACCCATGGGCCCATAACCATCATTATAAGCCACATATAAGGAAAAAGGAACCAATTGCGAAGGGTCATAAGAGGAGATAGATACTCTTTGGGGATTTTTCTTAAACATTTTACTAACTTTGCAATCATATGCATTATGAACTTAATGAACTAAGGTTATGGGTAAGATATAAACTAATGATAACAAACATAACCTTAATGACACTTGATTTTTGCTTGATTGCAAATGGTCCCAAACAGAGGTGTACAAGGTGAATCCTCGCAAAGAGTTGCTAAGCATCCATGAGGTGGTTGAGGTCAACAAGCTGAACACACAAAACACATAGAGTAGGAAGCCCAATCCTTTAGCATTCCCAAAAGGCTTCTACTACTGCGCAATCGGTCCAAGGGGAGGCTATAGAACCACAAGCTCCCGAACAAGGATAACATCTCACATTCCCTCCCAATTGCCTTGCTGCCACTTTAGAAAAGTCCACATTAGCTTCAATCATCATGGAAATGAACTTTAGCCCATTCATGGAGTGTGCTCCAAAAGTGGTTAGAATGTAACTTAAGGCATTCCCATTGTGGCCCATTCTGTCATATAGTGGCGAATGGTACCTAGACGAAGCCCATTAGTTCTAGAAAAATAAAGATGAGGTCACCATTGTTAACATCTGTAGAGTAAATGTATCCCACTAAGTCAAAGCTATCGCTACAACTCTCAATTAGCCCAATCAAGGGGCTAAGGTAGCTCATTTGCCAACTAGATCTAACCCCAAGACTAAGAAACTGTGGCTGAGATAGGCATATGGCAAGGAGGACAAAATGTACAATGAAATGACTGTAGAGGAGAGAAAATATTTCAAGATTCAGACTTACCATTTGTTTCCTACAAAAGGGCTTAATCGATTTTCAACTTATATGGCCAGGGGAAATGCCATTTTAATGGATAAATTTGCGGCCAACCTTTCCAAGTTTTACTTTACCAAAATTCAATAGTAGTTTGAGAAAAAAGAAGGTAGGGAAACCAACACTTCCTTTCCCTTTCCTAATTAAAAGGCTATGCAAGCATGCTAGAATCCTAGGATATACCAATGATATCCCTAGGAAGGCTCAAAATGCCTCCTTCACTAAACTCCTAAAATCGATAGCACCAAGAAAACATCTTGTTGAAGAACAAGTAGAGAAGGATGTAGAGCTATAAACAGAAATATAACGCAAGCCTGAGCAACACCTGTAGACTCAAGCTCCACCATCGTCATCGCTACAAGACTACAGGCTATCGATGAACCATTTGCAAAAAATCATTGAAGCAGTTAGCTAGGGAAGTAGGGACGAGTCAAACCTCTTTTGAGTCATGGATAACACCATATAGTCCATAGTGTTAGCTGACCCAATTCAGGGGGTGATCTCACTACAATCAGGAGAAGAAGATTCCCAATGATTATGACAAATCTCTAGGAATGCTACATCCTTCCAAGTAACACTCAAAACTAGAGAAGGTGCCACAATTATGGTCTTGAAACACAAGGATATGATAGGCATAGCAAAGGTGATCACAAATATATCAAAGCATCATTCAACATGCCTATTGTTCCCCTGATAAATCTAACAGGAACTAGAGATGCACAAGTGTTGGTTGGGACTTCAATAACTCCTAGGATGCATGAGGATGTGCTTGAATGATTCCTACAAATGAGACAAGTAATGACTACCCTATTTGACGTCCTCAATGATGTCACTGTAGCCTAATTAGACCTCATCACCACAAAAGAAAACTTGGTCATGGCAAAAGTTAAGGCAGAGCATGCGAAAGCGAAAATACAAAGATTACAACAAGAGATGGCTACCTTGAGAGTTGAATGATGGAATCCTACCTATTTTGTTGTGCTAGACCAATTTGAACAATTTAGGATAGAGTAGCTAACCAAGCTAATGAAGGAGAGAGTAGTTGCTAAGCAAGAGAAAGAGAAGGTGGTGTGGAATGCCTTTGCTACTGATGCACAATCCCATGCATACAAAAAGGCAGTGATCATTATATAAGAGGAGAATAAGCATATTACCATAGAAAATTCCAAGTTGACCATAGTGGAGAAAAAAAAGAAAATTCTAGAAGAAAGCATCCACTAGTTGAGAGAACAACTGGTGAGGATCAGCCAAGACATGAATAGATTGGCCAAAGAGAATAGAACCCTCTCAATGGAGGAAGTTTGTGCTATTCACGAGAAGTTAGCAATTCAAATTAGTACATGGAAAAATGAGGCCAAAAAGCATGAGAAACTGAAGAAGCACTTTCGTGACCAAGTAGGCATGTACAAGTAGATCAATGAAAAAGAAATCTAGATGGCCAAAGCTAACATCAGCTCCTTTTTCAGCCCAAAATCCTGAGTGGTAGCCCATCTTGGACAACTATGCCTTGGTTCATCAAGCAAAAGTTAAGAATAAAGACTTTTCCTTGGGGTCCCTTAATTTATCATTTTTAAAAGAATACATGGTGTTCGCTAACCTTAGATTTGCCAACCTTGCCATGTTAACAATAGGTCATCCCAAAAACGAGCTGGAAAAGCAAGTGGCAACCACCTATGCAGTATATGAGAAAGAGTTTGCAGATTGAAAGGATGCTTTACAGAAGCTGCAAGTGAAGAAAACTCAAAATTAGAGGTGGTCATAGCTAGCTATTAGGGACAAAAGGATGTAGCCTTAAACCTTGCTCAAAGATTGATAGATTATTATGAACTCAAAGATAAAGCTAGGGCCTTCAAGGAAGAACAACGACAATTTGTGGTGTGGTACGTAAAGGCAAATCAAATGTTCCCACAATAGCCATGTCCTTGGGATGTACTAGCACTGGCACACATCATCATAGCAGCTTGGATTGTACATGACCCAAGGATGGAGAAGGAGAAGTTGCACACATTGACAATTGCTGCAAATTTCAATAGCTTGGTGACAAAGGAAAGCAACTGATGGAAGAGCCACCACCTCTAGGCACCACATGAGCTTCCTAGTTTTGTTTTTGTTTTTTTTTTGTTTTTTTGTAATAATGTGTCCCATTTTTGTACTACACCATTGGGGCATGCAAAGAGTCAATTATTTTGTTCATTGTTTGAGTTAGTCAAAAATCCCATACCTGCCCAATATTTTGTAAAGAACTGGTTTCTCATTTTGTTTAATTCAAGGACAAGTTTTCATTCAATCATGGGGGTATGATGAGTCATCATTTGTCAAGCCTCGATGTTGAATATCGAACATTGGAGCCAAGAAGCAATGTCGGATATCTGATGTTATCTCCTTTGGGTTGGCCTATAAATATAACACTTAGGCACTCAGATGAGATAGTAGGTAGAAAGTATGAAGTAGGGAGATAGTTTTAGTTTTCAGTTTCTTTTCCTTAGAGCTTGTTATTCCTAGTGCATGCTTGCAGTGTGATGTTTGTAATTGTACGACACCTTTGTTCAAGTGTGACATAGTTGGACACGTTACATGATTGGCAATAAAGATCAAGATTACTTCCATCATTGCACCATCCACTTAGATTATTATTGCTTTTAATTATTAATCATTTACTACTTTCTTTAGTTAAATGTTTCCATTTATTGATATTTACTATTGTTGGTATTAAGTGAAATGCATATGCCTTAATCACAAGTGTTTAAGTGTAGATACTTGGTAATCCAAAAGTGTATTGTTTGGCATAACCAGTGACATACACTTAGCAATCCTAGTAGTAGTCTTGCGAAGTCCAAGATGCATACGGACAATTAAGGACGAATACCCATCACACATAGGCTAGTTAAATTTCACTTTTCATTATCCATTAGCCTAATTAATCCATCTCTTTATTGTCATCAGGAGTAGCATAGAATTAGAAATAACATCAGATGCCTCACTTTGGACTAAAGCATACATGAAAAAGCTACCACTAGTCCAAATGGGAAGACATCGAACTGCAATCAAATCATAACAATCTAGATTCCACAACTAGTCCCATCCACAAAATTCAACTAAATCATGCATGAACGCTTGTGATTCATATCGTTGGACATAGGGATACCTCACTCCTCATCAGTTAGAAAGAAAATAAATACATTATAGTTAATAGATAAAATTAAATATTTTGGAACAATCAAGTGTTAGCCTTGTGCTAAGGATCTTGGCTTAGTAAACATAGGTCATAAGTTTGATTTTACTAAGTAGTACTAAGTTATAAAAGAAAAGAAATTTGTAAAAGGAAACTAATCCAATAGATCCAAGGGGTTTAAGTGGACATAAGTAAAAATTTCAGCTTCAATTTCAGATATCCTTCCATCATGCCTCCTTAAGAGGATCCTTAATACCTAGAGTCATTTGTGCATAAGCATTATTCAACATATACTAATCAAAGTCATCCCAATGAATAGATTGCCCTTCAACATGTACATTTATTTCAACCCAAAATTTTAGCTTTTCAAAGTTTCACCATGTTGGACTTGCATAAGTTATTAGTAGTGTATTATGAGACAAAAGACTATTGTAAAAGCACTTCATAGGAATCACTTGAACCCATGGCTTGTTCCTTAGTTAAAGCTACTAAACTAGTTTACCAACCAATACCAAATTGATGTGGTCAAGAAGCTAAATTCTTCAACTACTTTTCTAAATAGGTCAACAAATAAAATCCCATTTTATAGAATAAAAACATTTGTCCTTAGTGTGAGACTAAGGAAATTAACATTACATTTTCTAGAGTGTTCACAATTGCTTATGGGCTTTTGTAGCAAGACAATAGATAAAAGGCCATAGCAATAAGCATGGAATTAAGTACCTACTTGAGTTTAAAGGTTTTTCTTCCATGTAGCCAAACATTTTACCACTTTGTCAATAATCTCTTCCTAAAAATTTATTTTCTATTTATTTTGGAAAAGGTAATTTAGAAAATTTATTATATTGTATATGTCTAAAGTGTTCTAGGTAAATTTTTATAGCTTTCACAAATATAATAATTTGCCACTAATTAAAAAATATTTTCTAAAAAAAATACTACTAGTATGATGAAACTTTGGGAATTAACATACACATGGTTTGAAATCATAATTCTCATTCATTATGATGAAATTTTGATTATATGCATGTGAAGATTATATAACTAATACTAAAATTTTAAATATTTTTCTAATTTTTAAATATAATTAATCTTATTGAATAAATTAAGGACCACCATTTGGAGTGAGGGACAAGGTGCTTATTTCTCAAGTGGTAAGACCTAGGTTCAAGCCTAAGTGTAGCAACTCAAAACAGGTTAGGTTTTTGCCATCCACCCGCTCCCAAAAACCACCTTTACCATTGAACCTTGAATGATGATACTTTTAATGAATTGTTCAACTCCACGGAAAAAAAAAAAAAAAAGAAAGAGGTACAAATACATGGTCTTAAATCTTAAGTCCAATATTGAAGACATTGGGAAAGCAACAGAAATGGGTTTGGTAAAGATAGAAGAACTAAGATGATACCGCACTAAGAAAATGAATTTACCCAACTAACTATAATTTATCACGAAATAGCTTTTCGGACTAGCGATTACGCTGTTGCATGCATAGTTTACAGAAAAGCTTCGATCACGGAATTTAGAGGACAGGCGGGTGGCGGAACTGGCAGGATTTTCATGTTAGAAAAACCTGCTGCAAGAAGTACCCCTCTGAATTCTGCCGTCCATGGTTGCCAGCATGAGTAGGTCCACTGATAGGCCCATCACCGAGTTGAACTTGTCTGTGTTACCATCTGCATATGCATCTGCGTTTACAGGAGGAGGCACAATATCCACAATGACGACATGGCCATCAGAAGGCAGGGCAGCCTTGCAGGCCTTTAAGATTCTCACACACTCAGAGTCCTTCCAGTCGTGCAGGATGAACTTGAGCACCATGCACTCTGCGCTTGGCACACTCTTAAACATATCCCCGGCTCTATGTTCCACGCCTGGCTTTCATTTCGAAGAAAGGGAAATGAAATTGAGATTGAAATTCAAAGAGTTTGTAAGATATATATTTCTGCAATAAACGGGCATGAAAAAGAATAATAATAAAAAACACATGCAAGATTAATAATTCACTAAGTCGCTTTAAATTCAGTTATATATGAATCCTTTTATATAACTGTCACTCTGAATCAATCTTTATTCTTACGGATAAATATAAATAACCGAGCAAAGCCTGGTAACTGGGTAACATAAAAGATGGTCCTTCAATAAGATCAAAGAAATGACGATGTGTCTCCGCGGTGGGCTAGATGTAAGAAAATCAACGTTCATTTTTACTCGCATTTTCTTCTCACATCTTAGAAGCACGGCGAATTTGAAGAGAACTTTTTTTATCACTCCCCCCTTGATCCCTTATGTGTCGACAAAAGAACTCACCTGCATTCTTTTACACAATTTCTATTTTCCGGACAGTTTTTTTCTTTTTCTAATACAATATTAATCGATTAAAACAAACAAGCTAATTATTAATTACGATCCTTTTTTCATAGTTTAGATCTAAAGTCATCCATAGTTAGATTATTTTTATTCTTAGACAAGGTAAAATTGAACTCCTAGTTAACTAGGACAAGAAAAGTCTATTCAAAAGTTTTTGGTAATAAAAGTAAAACCCTATCAGTTTTTGTGTACGACATATTAAATATCACTAAAATATAACTATCGTCAGCTTTTGCTTAACCGATGGACTAATTTCTTATAATTGGCATAGAACCCATAACTTTCACATCAAAAGTCTTATCATAGTTTGTGACATTTGCAATTGGTATAGAGCACATAATTTTCATATCAAAAGTCTTGTCTTATCATAGTTTGTGAAATCTGCAATTTATCAGAAGATCTGAGATTGTGAAGTAGATTCAAAATCGGACGGAAGATTTAATGCAATAAATAACTGCCATTATAAAGCCTATTCAAAATTAGAGGGGAGATTTAATGCAATAAATAGTGCTATGTTTTTATTAATTTTTTAAGCTTACTAAATTAGCTATTGCTAATTCAGATGCCAGCCAAAAACTAACATCTCTATTTTCCATTTTTCACTCTAAATGAGCTCTTAGATGAAAAAAATTAAAAAATGCAGCTAACAACATGAGTGGATATAACTACTCTATTTTACTAATATTCACAATTTTAATCCCAATTTATTTCAATTTTTCTAATCCAATTTATAAAAAACATTTCCCATTTGCTAATGCCATATGAATTTTTGGATGTACGTGTCTTACTATACTACTATCCAGGCAAACTCCTTTCCAAAAAAGGTGTGTTAGCACAAACCTGCGAGGTTAGGAGCGGTGGCAATAACGTGGGGAAGGTCCAAGTTGATGGCGGAGATGATATTGGGGTGTCGCCGCACGATCTGCTCAGCNGGGACTCTGACCGCCTCGTGGCTTTTACCAGGGATTTCAAGGAAATGTGAGTGGAAGTTTCTGCTCCTGCATATGATTTTATATCTCACATGATATCACATGCTTTTGTCAGCGGTCAGTACATGCTTTGTCATTTTTTGAATTTCACACCACGTGTTTGACCATGAGATTTTTAATATAATTTAGCATTTTTTTTGAACTTTTAGTCTGTCTTACCGTTCAATTAACATTTCATTATTAAAATTAATAAAATACAACAAATTATTTTATTAATTTTACTAATAAATTTTTAAAAATCATTTTATTGTTAAACCAGCTAAACTTACTTCCATGTATACTTCAAGCAACCGGTTTAGGGTTATTTTATACAGTAACCCTAAACTTCAAGCAACATATCTTTTATAGAATTTCTGTTGCTGTTTCACTTGTATATAGGGTATTCTCATGCAATTTTCTGTACGGAACAGTCCACGAAGACACAAATGCCTGTATATTTGATATTTTCAATCTTTCCGGTATCAAATCTTCTTAGTCAAGACGCGTGATTTGAAACTTGAAGGATAAAAAGCATGAACCGACAAAAGCATGTTATGTAAATTCATATGCACCTAATCAAACTTTTTAATTCCTGGTACAAGGCATGAGACATAGAACTTTTACTTTGTGAGGTCGAAGTCTCGAAAAAGAGAAGTATTTGATGGAATTTTCCTGGTGGCCATAACGCTGATATGTGCTCCAAGGATAGCATTGGCAATGACTGCATTTTGCATTTGATTTCAAAAATATCACCTACAAGACACCGGGCTCTAGGACCAAGAAAGAGATAACAAAAAATATGCTGCATCAGCGTATGTCACAGGAATTGGTGAGAATTTTACCATAAGATGTTACATGCATACGAAGGTGTTTTTCACGCATAGGGTGGAATATTGGGATGAATGTGGTTATAGATCTCATAACAAAAATTTCAAAGGGTGCAATTGAAGATGTGTGATACGTATTTGGAATCTGGCCATGTACAAAAGGTATGATAGATTAGACAAACCTATGAACCATACGAAACTTGGCACATATTTTTCAAACTGGATGCATAGTATATATCACGTGCATAACTCTCAGGGTTCAAAGATTTTGGTTACCAAAAATCGATGTACATGGGGAACAATATAAAAACTTCTTTATTAATGTATATTTCATGACCATCATTAAAGAAAATAGTGATGCACCATCCCAATACCTCCTCTGCCATCAATTTTGGTCTTCACCAACTCATTGTCATTACATTTAAAAGGTGGTAACATTTTGGTGTTCAACAATGTAATTTACTAATCATGACATTACTAAGTATTCATCATCATCTTAACCTTGTATTTATCATTTACTAGTCTAGTGTGTTCCATTATGGTTTATGTCTCCAAGATGTGCTCCCTTGTTAGTTGTATCATACTTTTGGTTTTTCTGCATGTCTCAAGCTTCTTAGGATGTTTTCGACTACGTTTGGACACCTTAAGATCCTTCTAACATGTTGCTCTAGATTTTCGATTTCATCCAAGATCAACGTTAGTGCACCATACTACATCAATGCCCCTATGTCAACGCACCTCCTACATGCCTAATTTTAGGCCCAACCACTAAAACTATAATTCAATTAGCCAAGGCAACTGTGACAAACCTCTGTTGACTCCTAAGCATTGACAAACCTCCATTCTTATATTGCGAAAACTATAAATACTTGAGATGAGCTCTCAAATAGATCTTTAATTTTAACTTGGATTTTATTTGAGCTTTTTGCATTCAGTTTGTGTGAACATATCTTCCACCTTTGGGTAAGTTGACTTTCTTCATGTTTTATGTGTGTTTTGAGTTTAGCTAGACTCACAAGTGTAGCTAGACTCTTTTATAGTGCTACCTTGCTTATTAGCCCAAAATTGTTTAGTTGATGTTGAGTCTAGTGTTTACATGGTAAATAAAGTTCACTATTTTCCTTTATTCTACGATTGATGCCTTAAACATTAAAACATTAAAATTATTTATTTGATTTTCATTTTATCAAGTCGCAACAATTTATTCTTCTCTAAGGAGATAAGAGTTGTATGGCATGGTGTTGGACCGTTGAAGGTTGTAACTGAGAGCCATTTATTACTTTCCATGTGCAGCATTGCAATTATCTTGTAAGGGATTATGATACATGTGAGAGCTTAAGAGCACTACACTTGTCCCCCACAGGGGATTGTGATGCGTGTATGTTTATTATTATTTTATTCTTATATTCATAAACTCGATAAATATTATAAAGTATAAAATTATAAATATTTTTTAAATTCTTCACTATGGCAACACATGTTTTCCTTGTATCATATGTATTATAATCTCTTTTATATTCATTAAATGCAACATCATACATGAGTATTCATGGCAATCCTCTTAACATCATCTTCATAGCTTACAATTGGATGAAAACAAATAGGTGTGAAAACAACATTCCTTAATGATGATCTTAAGGAAGAAATCTAGATGCTTCAACCTGAAGGATATGAAATAAAAGTAAAAGAGCATATGATGTGTTAATTACTAACATCGTTATATGAGCTCAAATAAACACCAAGGATGTGGAAAAAGTATAATGACCACATGATAAATCTTGGCTTTATCAAAAGTATAAAAGACTCCTATATGTATGTTAAAAATACAAGTGAAAACTATGTTATGTTGTTGATATATGTTAATGACATATTAATAGCAAGTAATGACATACATGACATTCACAAGTTAAAATTTCATTTGTATTTTCATTTTGACATGAAGTATCTTGGTGCTACATAAAAACATTTAGACATGGAAATTAAAAGAGATAGGTGATGAGTGTTAAAGTGTCATGTCAATGGGTCCTCGTTGATGTGGCCTCGTCAATGAGGCCCTATTTATGTGGTGTTGCCCCTTCAACAAGGTCACATTAACATAGCATTTGCTACATCTACAAGGCCTTGTCAACATAGTACTGTAGCAAAAACTATAAATATGAATTTCTAGCCATTTTTATGGATAAATTAAGTAATAGTAGTAGTAGAGCTCTTGTAGTTTGTCCATTTGAAAGTTAGAATATTTCTCTAAGTGCTCGCAACAAGAGTCAGAAAGTGTACAAAACTTTATTCAAGCACTATTGTACCTGAACCACACCAATGTGTACAGCAATAAAGATGAACCTTTTGATCAAACCTTGTAGCACTTAGATAGATTAATGATTTATTTATGCATTTATTATTTTCATTAATTATGCTATTAATTAAGCTAAATTAGACCTTAAGTGATTACTTAGTTAATTAATTAAGCTAAATAGATTAAATACATAAGTATGACCACTTCGAGTGTAAACATGTATTTGCTTGGTAATCCCAATAGCGTTATCGCTTGGTGCACCCAGTAGCGTAGCACTTAGTAACTGAGTAGTGGATACGTGGATTTAGGACATGTATAGAAAATGGGACCAGATGCTTATGTTAGGATTAGTTAAAGACTAGTTAAGTAGTTAAACTAAATCAGTTGCTAAATTACTTCATATTTCTACTTTAAGCACCAAAGAACATAAAACACAAAACAATAAAAATCATATGCCTCAATTACACTTAACCATACCATGTACATCACAAGTATAATCGAGAAGACAACGAATGACCAGTAGGGTAGAGATCACTTCCTTGAAGACTATTGTACCAGAAATTAGAGAGTCCACAAAATTCGACCGAATCCATGTGAACGATTTTTGCTTTGTATGGTTGGATGTAGGGGTACCTTCACCGCTCATCATTGGCACCATTGCTGGGCACTCTATTTGTTGAAATGTGCACTATTTAGGATTAGTGAATATCATTAATATCATTGGATGAACCATCAAGGTTGACATCATTCTCAATTATATAATTACAAAAGCAGACTCATTATTTTTTTTTGTTGCAAAATGTCTTCTTCTTCTCACATGCATGAAGCTGCCAAATCGTTGGTCCTGCAAGAGTGCAAAGTTGTATGTACTCATCCAAATGAGTATGTACGTGACTTCACCTTCATCCTAAATCAAGATGAGCAACTACAATGGCATGATATGAAGGGCAACATTGTAAGGCCTCCTGATCGATCTATGCTTGTGTTACTACTTCAAACTCTTAAGAAGTAAGGCATCTAAGATCTTCAAGAGGAATATGTTATGCATGATTATCACTACCAAGACTACCATCCCATTAAAATACAATGCCAGTGAGATTGACACCAGGACAAGCATCATGAGGCTATGAAGGGAACATGGTTCACTGATCCCTTATTTCTACTAAACCAAGACAACAACGAGGACCCTCCCTCTAAGGGCTCTCAACATGACAATTCTCCATCCCTAATTACTGATGATGGGGATGTGACCCTAAACCTGTGATCCATGATCAATGATTCAGGTTTAGGAAAAGATGGTAGTTAAGGCAAGGGATCGAAAAAGCATTAGGACAATAAGAAAATTGATGAATGTGGTTGTGATAATCAAAGGGGAATTGGAAGACACCATGGTGGTGGCAATCCTTCTCCCTCTTCATCCTCTTCATTTGCATCCTCTTCTTCTGGTTCTAAAAGATGATGTAAAAGGAATAATTGTGATGGAGGTACTTAACAGGACAACAATACTGATCATCAAGCTCGTAATGAATGAAGGGGTGACAAAGGACATCATCGGTGACAACAAATTTAAGATGATCATAAGCCTCTATTGGAAACTTGAAGTATGCTTAACATTGAAAAGGTAGTTAAGATCCCAACTATGCATGTACAAGATAGCCAGATCAAGCACTTAGACATGAGTAATATCCTAGGATTTGAAAGGGGATACAACTCTAATTCACAAACACATCTACAAGCTTTCCATGATGGCTATGCCTTGCAGAACATTGAAAATGATTGGTAGAAACTCAAGCTCTTCCCGAGGACACTCATCAAGGAAGCTAAAATATGGCACCAGTACTTAGAGCCAGAATCTATCCATTGATGGAGTATAATGCTTGAGCTATTTAATGACAAATACTAGATGTACTCTAGAGTGTCCAATCTAAGAAGGAAAATCCAAGGTTGGAAATAGGGAATGCATGAACTTGTGGATGCTACCATGGGTAGACATTATTCTCTCTTACATCAATGTCCTAGCCATGGTTATTCTCAGAGGGAACAACTCTACTACATCATAGATGGGCTTAGAGAAAAAACCAAAAGAACTCTTGGGGTTTATGCCTAAGGAAGATTATCTGAACTAAGTGTCCATCAGATCCAAAGGCTAATAGAACAAGTAGTAAAGAAGAAGCTGAGTTCTAAGAAAGGAAAAGTGCAGAAGAATATAATAAGGACCTTTCCATCAAGAAAAGGGAGGTTCGATTCTGTGACAAGGAGGAGTCACCATTTGATAAAGTGGTGAACATGAAAACCTTGCCTATTCAAAAATCTATTTCTGATGTTTTGAGAAAGGTTGATAAATTATGAGACTCTTTGGATCAAAAATTTCAACTAATATGAAGATTACTAAAGAATCCAAAGAGCAAAATAGTGATCATAATCACAGGAGGTAGAAAGAAACTAAACATGCCTACCAAAAGGTAAGGGTAAAGCTGTTGAAATAGAAGAAGTTGTTAAGATAGACTCTGATGATGATGCTAGATGTGACATCTATCAATATGAACATTTGAAGGGATGTTGCCTTGTGGTGTCACAGTTATAAGAGTTTGGGATGTATGCATTGAATCCTCGACTAGTATGGAGGCAAGCATCCAAACGATTACATTATTCTCAAGGCAATCTAAGGTAGTTCCACTAGCAACAACCAAGTGAAACTCCATCACAAGTGTACAAACAATACTAGCAGTGGCACTAATGACAATCGTGGGAAATTCCACTAACAAGACAACATTATTTTTATAGGTAACCAAATCCATATGGGTACTTTGTTTAGCAACCTATTTATCCACAAAGCTCTACAAGCCACACCTCATTCAATCATCACTATTACCCTTCAAAGTACCATTGAACTCATTTACCATCTACTTGAGGAGAGCACCCATATCCATACCATCTCTACATGTGTTTGCACACATTCCTCCACCCACAAACTAGTTGCCTCCTACTTTGTCCATGCAGGGTGAAATTCCCACATAGCCACAATACGGAAGTACTATGAGGATTGTACATTTACAATCAGCCTTCTAGCCAAGTGGTTCACACAATCATTCCAGGAAATGACCTTTTTTGACCCAAAAATCCTTCCAAGCCATCATAACCTGATGCAACTAGTCACCCTACATCTCCAGCACCCTCATCCTCTACATCAAATACTTTCAAGAGCCCTTCAAACCAAACACAGCCTCAGATTCACACTGTAATGTTAACCCATGTTGTCTCTGATTAGATCAAGGTTAGCAACCTTCCCATGAAAAGATCCAACCCAAGAAGTCTTCTTATTTACTTGCAAATCATTGGACATGAGCCATCACTCCTGCTACAAACAAATTTGAATTACTCCTCCCTTACGGAAAATGCCAAGTGATTATACACCTTGTTGTCATGATGTTTTTGTGGTTGTCTATCATTGAGATGAAACAATGTGATGTCACTGATCAAAGGTATGAACTTGGTTTTGATTTTGGAGTGAAAGGCTAATGGTACTTTAATCATGCACAACACTTAGGATTCATTGTGCCTAGGGTAGGTTATCTCACATCCCAATCTCTTTTAGGGAAACTTACTTTAAAAATATCTTTTAGGGAAACTTCCTTGAAAAATCTCTAACTCTGAAATCACACTAAGTAAAGAATTAAACATTTATTAAAGGCAATAAGTAAAGTATGAGATAACTAAATTTCTTTAAATAACCTTACTAACAATTGATCTTTATGTGATTACAGATGGCCCCTAAAAGAGGATAGCAAGGAGGACCTTCTCAAGGTGCAACTAAATGCCCAAGAGGAGGCAGAGGCCAAGAACCTTGAGAAGAACATGCAGAGCAAGAGGCCCACTCATTCAACATTCATCCAAAAACCCCTGGAACAATGCAATCTAGCCATGCAGAAAGTGGCAAAGTTAGAGCCCCAAAACTAGGGTAACATCTTATGCTATTCCCAAAATTCCTCCAAGCTATTTGAGAGAAGCCTACCTTTGCAACTATGATAGTGGAGCTCAATTTTGGGCCTTTTACTAAGTTCACCACTAAACTAGTGAAGACTCAACTGAAGGCATCTCCACTATGGCCCATCCTCTCAGAGAGTGGTGATTGGTATTTGGGTGAAATGTATCAATTTTGGCATGGCAAGGAGGAAGGCACTATGGCCAATGTAGGTGGTGTCTCCATTGTTTTTTCTACAAAGGCCATTTCAAAGGTCCTAAATCTTCCAAATGAAGGATCAAAAGTTGCTCATTTTTCCACTTGCTAAAATGTAGATGTAAGGAAATTATGGTTGAAATGGGCCTATGACAAGGAGAATAAAGTTTATAGAGAATTGAGCCTAGAAGAGAGGATCTACTTTAAGATTGGCACTTATCACCTTTCCCCACAAAAGGCTTAAATAGGTTACTTACTTATGCGGAGCAGGACAGTGTGATTTTGATGAAAACATTTATTGTGAATCTGCCCCATTTATATCTAACATAGATATTAAGGCGATTTGAAGAAAGGAAGATAGGAAAGCTTGCTTTGCCTTTTCCTTGTCTTATCAGGAAGCTATGTAGATGTCCCAAGATCTTGGGCTACACAAATTATGTTCCTAGAAAATCCAAAAATGCCTCATATGTTGAACTACTGATGCCTAGGAAAGAGGCTGGTGGGTAGTTAGAACAAGAGGAAGAGCAAATGGTATATTGATGTAAATTGGATAGATCTAACTTTAAGAACGAAATGGGAGGAATAAGAAATGAAAATAATGGAAAATATTGTCACAAGAATTAAATAAAATTAAAAAAAGTTGCACAAGATTAATATAAGAGATATGTAGATCAACATTGACTAAAGAAATATTTCCAAGCGAAAGATCAAGTACTAATAAGAGTAAAAATTACCAAAAGTTCTCTTAAACATGGAAAACATACTAAATTGACATCTAGATATTGTGGACCCTTTGAAATATCTAAAGGAATAGGTGAAGTAACATATCGGTTAAATCTTCTAGCAACTTTAAAAATTCACCCAATTTTCCATGTAAGTTTGCTAAAGAAATTTCATTCAAATGATGTGCCATATGTGCTAGACTAGAATACTTTGCCATTGTGATCCAACACCAACTTTGAATTTAAACCCATTTCCATTAAGAACCATCAAACCAAGAAGTTATGAAATAAAAGTATTAGTGAAGTTCTTGTTCAATGATTGAATTGTGATCAATAGACTTGGGAAAACAAGGAGTTTATTCTTAAGACTTACACCTAAATCTTTGATCATCATGATATTTAATTATGAATTTTATTTATTATTAATGTAATAAATTATATTTTATAATTTTTGGTCTATTATTTATATAGATGATAAGAGAATAATAAAGAACTTGAAGCTAAGGAGCATAATGAAGAAGCAGTAGTTGAGTAGTTGGATATAGAGGAAGTGCTCGAGGATGAGTTGGATGCTTAAGGGAGGGGGGGATATTGTAACTTCTTGTCCCTTGTTAAGGATGGAAACATATTGTAAAAATGTAATTAACCTTCAAATGAAGGGATGCCTTGTTATGAGGAGTTACGATTATTTATGTATCCCTTGAAAATGGGTTTGACCTATGCCATTTAAGGCTAGGTTTAGAGGTCATGTTGGCAAGGAGTTGTAGAGCTTAGAAAGGCAACTAACAAGAATCAGGTGAACCAAAAAAAGAAGGGACCAATCATCCCTTTGGTTGGATAGCCTAACTATGGTGGTAGTGTTAGATTTCCTTTAAGGCTTAAGTGGCATGGGAAGATGACCTAGAGGGAGTTATAGTATACCACTATTATTAATAAAATTTTTCTCTATTTTTATTTTTTATTGTGTGTACCAGTCAGTCATTTATCAAGTATTTTATTGTAGTTCCATTATATGCAATGACTTAAGCGAAGAATGAACATGTTTTTATGACATTTGGAAATAAGATATCACATGAATAATCTTGAATGTTGTTTGATTATCATAATGAATTTTACTAGGCTTAGGTACATCAATACTAATTTCCATAAGGAGTTTCTTAATTCATATTACATCTTGGATAGTTTCTTATGATACGTGGTACTCAACATCCATAGATGAAAGAGAAATAACCTATTACTTACTACTTTTCTAGCTTATAAGTTTTCATAAAATTGAATCAATAATTAAGTGCAAGAGCTTCTATCAATGGACCACCCTAACCTACATCTATATAAACTTTCATAACTTTTGACGATGTATCCTTGAATACTAACCATTAAACATTGTACTTTTAATGTATTGTAAGATTAGGAAGGTCACTTGCATATGATGGAAATTTAGTTATTGCATCATCATTTTCAGTTGGTTAACTACATATTGAATATCTAGTCTATGTTTATATGATACATAAGGATGCTAATGATCTATCAATATTATGTAGGATTAATAATTTCTTTCTCAATATTGATTTTGAATCTTGGAGTCATAGGAATATGATATTCTTTGCATGCCCATCATATTATATTTATCTAATAAATCAACACTATACTTCATCTAAGATAAAGTTATTTTTTCTATGTTCTTTCTTAAATCAATTTCCAAATAGTAGTATGTTAGGTTGAGGTTTTAAATATCACATCATAAGAATAATTGATGCTTAAACTTCTCTACGATCCTTATTTTCATTATATAGCATATCATCTACATGGAAGATTAGGAGCATATAAATCTTTTCTTTATCCTTAAGTATTTATAGGTTACTACCATTTTGAGAATTTATACATCCAAATTTAATCAAAAATTAATCAGTTTTTTGATACCATATTCTTGATGCTTGTTTAAGATCATATATTACATTTTGTAACTTGCATGCTAGCTTGTCATTCTTTACAAATCCTTCTAGTTATTCCATATAGATTTCATCTTATAAATCACTATATAAGAAAACTAACTTGACATAAATTTAATAAATTTTTTACTTTAGTTAAATATTAAGGAGTTAATTATTTTGATTGTTACCATTCATGATATAGGGATGAATGTTTCTTCATAATCTATACCTTTAGTTTGAGAGAATTCTTTTGCAATGAACCTCATCTTGTATTTATATAATCCCAAATAGTAGTATGTGAGGCTAAGGTTTGAAATATCTAATTGTAAGGATAATTTATGCTTAAAATTCTCTATGATCCTTGTTTCAATTATTACCACCAATATATCATCTACATAGAATATTATGAGAATTTGAATCTTTCCTTTATCCTTAAGTATCTATAGGTTACTTTCTTTTTAAGACTTTATAAATCCAAAATTAATTAATTTTTTGATACCATACTCTTGATGCATATTTAAGATCATATATTGCTTTTCACAACTTACGCAATAGCTTGTTGCTTTTTACAAATCCTTCAAGCTATTCTATATAGATTTCTTCTTGTAGATCACCATATAAAAAAGTAGACTTGGATATCAATTTGATGAATTTTTTAGTTTAGTTAAGTAAATGGAGAGATCATTATTATGAAGGTTGCCATTCATGATGTAGGGGATAATATTTCTTAATAGTCTATATATTTAATTTGATAGAATTCTTTTACAATGAACCTTACATTATATTTATCCAATATGTCATCTTCTTTTAACTTAGTCATAAATACCTAATGATTCTTAATACAATCATGTTCTTTTGGACATAGAACAAAGTTTCATACTCCTCAATTCTTCATCATTGTAATATTTTATTTCATTATCTTTTTCTAGTGATTCATCATAAAAGCATAAGTAACTATCATAGGATTCTCTTTGTCATGGATTGTAACATTGTAATAATATCATTATTATGAAACTCATTATATTGACTTCTTGTAATTCTTGGTATAGTGATATTCAAGTTGGCCTACTCTCTAACAATTTTATTTATTTGCTCCCATTCTATTGATAATTTAGTTTCTATAGCATCATTACTCATTATTAAAAATCACTATCTTCAAATAAAGAATCTAAGAAGGTTCTCCTAGTATTTTAATTGAGTTGCTTATTCTTAAAATAGTATTTTCTTGTGCATGTGTTAGAGTTATGATTGTGATTGTTATCTCCATAAGTATTTTTCTTAGAAGATTCATTGTTAATTCTTTATTTAAAAAGTTCTTCTTCATTCAATATCACATCCCTTGTAATTAATAATTTCTCTAATTTAAAGTTCTAGATTCAATAATGTTTTATGTGTAAACCATATCCTATGAAACATTCCTTCTCTTGCTTTTGGATGTAATGTGACAATAGACTTTCCAACCAAAAATTCATAAGTTTCCTAAATTAGGTTTTCTATTGTTCAACATAGTATTTAAACATTCAAAGTGTATGTAGAGTGTTAAACCTCTATTGATGATATGAATTGCAATTTATACAACTTCTTCTTGAAAAAAAGCATCCACCTTTAATTGTGCCAACATATATTGTATTATCTTATCAATTATTTAATTCTTATGTTCTACTACACCATTTTGTTTTGGAAAATATAGAAGGATCTTTTGATAAATAATCCCTTCATTTGTAAGATATTCCTAGAACATTTTATTTATAAATTCAATTCTATTACTGGTTTGTAACTTCACGATAGGTAAGCTAGCTTATTTTAATATCAATACTTTAAATTTTTTAAAGTTATTAAGAACTTTACTTTTATTCTTAATAATGCATACCTACATTTTACATGTGAAGTCATTAATATAAATTATAAAATACTTCACTCCACCTAATGACTTTACATTACTATAAAAATCTACATATAAATGTACTATTTTCAACTTAGCTCTTATAGTAGTATTTCTTACACATTGAAAGGTCATTCTAGTTTTCTTACCAATGGAACATGATTTATAGAACATATTATAACTTACTTTTTAGTGAGAGAACCCATGAAATAATTGTAACAATTTTTGTATATATCCTTTGTTCATTTGAATAAGTCTAGCATGCCATATTTTTTCTTCTTGGGGTTTGTGAGTTGTTGTATAAATAACCTCTCTTGCTAGATGTACCTTGAGTGCTCCATTTACTTTCTTAGTTTCTACTATTTTATTTTGTGATTCTTACATTGGTCTTGTTCAAAGACTATCTTATGTTATTCTTTCACTAATTATGACACTAATAATAGATTATGTCCTTTTAGTTCTAGAGTGTAATACATATTTTTAATGTGTATTGGTCAATCTGCAAAACTCATGTTGCTATTTCCAATGTTTTTATACTTACAAATAGCTCCTATACATGTTGTAGCTTCATCAACATTTATGATACATAAGTTCTTGAACAACATGAGATTCCTTAATATATATCTAGAAATATAGAATAAATGGACTAGATATTATGCTCTACCTTAGCCACTTTATCTTTTTTTTATAACATTCTTAATGATTGAGACCACTTTATCTTCAAGTAGGTTTTCTTTGTTGTTATGATCATGATGTTGATTATCACAATTATTTCTCTTCAAATTCTATTAATTCATATTTTCTCTAATAATCCTTATTTGAATCATACAAGATTTTGTATTCTTAATATTGAATTAATAATCCCTAAGTTCATGTTTTTCTTTTATAGATAAAACAAGTCTTTGGTTGATTTGACTAATTATTCAATCTTGATCTGTGTTTACCATCATAACATTGATTTTATATCCAACATCCTCCTTGCTTGTTTTTTGAAGTACACATAACTTATTTTGTATTCTATAATCTTTATTCTAATTCCATCTTATTTTGTTACAACTAAAATAAGGCTATTAATGTTAGAAAGTTTGGTCTTTTTCCCAAGGCATTAAATACTTAAGTGAATTCTTTATACTTATCAAGGAGTGCTCTAAGAAGACAACATACTCTTTCTCCATATGTTACCTCTTTATCTACATATTTAGTTCTAATACAACTAATTTCATGTCATTAATGAAATCCATTAATTCTTTATCTACACTCATCTTCATTATGTGTTAATTTAGGAAAAGATGATTCTTCTTAGATTAGTCCAAATACACAAAAAATTGATACAAATATTCATAAATCTTTATACTTACAGCTATACCATATACCATGTGGAATACTTCATCTAATATACTTATATATAAAATATTTTATCTTATAACTACTATCTTTTTCAATCATCATTAAGTTAGAAATTAGAAGTTGGAACAACATCCATCATCTACTAGATTGTAAGAAAATTTTCATCCTTTGTGTCTTAGTTTTATGACTCTTAATTATAAACTTATGCTTGTTTGTAATTGCAATCTTATTGATTAATAAGCTTAGAATATTTTTATCTTCTTCTTTCAATGTCATGTTATACATAGAATTGGTGACATATTCATTGTTTTAGTTCCATTTTTTTAATGGACTCTTGATTATTACTTTGTCTTTTACCTTTCCCTCACTCTGATATCATGTTAAACTTAATTTTGCATTATAAAAAATAACTTAAGAAATCCATAGCATGAAGAACTTAATAGTTTAGAGAAAAAATTGTAATATGATAAGAACTTTATAATATGGTAATTCTTTGTAGAATAAATCTTCTAATAACTTAATTTAGACCTTTTGATCATAACAATTTATTCCTTATTTTTAAATAACTACTACTCTTATTTGACTCCTTTGTTGACCTTTTGGTATGTCAAAAATTTAAGGAAAATTGAGAAGAAAGAATGCTTATTCTAGATGATGTGTTTAAAGGACATGAACAAGAACTTCACATAAGGACTAAGGACTCAAGGAAAATGAGATCTACAATGAGTTGAAAAAAGTGAAGAGCTTATGAGCCAACATGAGAACATGAACAAGTATGGATTGGAACCAAAGACTATAAACCAAATGAAGATGCTTCAAGGATTGGGAAGAAGCAAAATTAATGAGAGAAAGCCTAGGATCTAGAGTTCAAAGAGTTGAGGAGTCATCTACAAGAAATAGTAGACATCTTTGGTGAAATGAAAGAAATCACAAGTAAATGTCTCTTAGAAATAGTAGACATCTTCATTTGAAAGTAAACATCTTTATAAAGACATCTCCCTAGAGATGTCCAACTTTAGAATAAGACATCTCTCTAGAATTAAGGTAGATCTTAGGTAGACATCCCAACTTCGAAGGAGATGTCTACACTAGCTATTGTATGAATTTCGAGGAGTTTTTAAAAACCTTGATATTATAGGAAGAAGCCAAGTTCTTAGGAATTGTGTAAATATTTTTAAGATCAAAGAAATCATTGTCTAATTTATGTTGTTGTATACTTGTCCTTTATTATCACATCATCTACTTGGTTGTATGTTAATTCTATGTTGCATTGAGCTTCAACAACAAGGATTTGTAATTGTAGTTACATTCTTTCATTGTATCTTTTCTTTCTCTTGTTGCCCTGTGGGGTTGATGTGCTTCTTATAAGAAGGCATTTGTATTGAACTTGTCAAGATCCTATGGGATTGAGCAGTTTTGTAGCATCAAAACACTCTAGATTAGAGCTTAATTTTGTAAAGGTTGTGGGATCCTTGAAACCACATTCTAAGCTTGTTGGGACGTTGCAAGGTTGAGTGTTTTCATAGCAATAAAACACTCTAATTCAGAGCTCAATGCTTGTATAGGGTGTGGTGCCATTCAAACCACATTTGGTAGAGAAACAAAGTTTGGAGGTGTGCATGGATTCTACCCTCTGAGTGTGGAAGAACCCAAGTTGGGGAACCACATAAAATTTTTTATGTTTTGTGGCAAGTATGATTTTAATTGGGAACTTATTCATCCCCACTTCTAAGTTCTCAATCCTCATCCTTATCTTCTTTAAAATTATACTTATAACCTTGATATTAGCTAAACTTTTAACTTGATAAAGATTAGTAACTTACATAAATGACATAATTTAATAACATTTTGTTATAAATTCATAAGAGTATTTAATTAGGCTTACAAGTTATTTTATTTTAAAATACAGAAACTTACATTGGCTTATGAATTACTTGTATGTGTTATGAATTCATACTAGAAGTTAAAAATTAACTCATTATACTTACAAATAACTAACTTAACTCATTAGAATACTTTACAAATCAAGACAATGTATAAATTATTATTCAACATTTCAATCCACTCATCTTGGGAGGGGTATAGTACAAGGCAATTTTTCCTACTCTCTATATCACTATTATTTAATCAAGGGTAAAGTGAGATAAAAATAATATAATCTTGCTCTAGTGAAGCATACATAGTCTATTCTATCTTCCACATACCCTTTTCATTAAATGAATGTTTTCCCATCCATTCACAAAGCTTCGTATCGTCATTAATTTTTTTTCATATTTCTATCTAAGTAAGTAGGTAGACTTGCATATTTCTTGCTTATTTATAAGTATAAGTCAGTACAAATCCCTACCTATTATACATATAATATAGTAAAGAAGGATGGAAGTGTAGAAACATGCCTCTAAGAAGATTTATAACATTTTTATATCAATTTTTCATTTTCTATTTTTTGTAGGTTTTTTATATATGGTGGTCACACTATACATATGGTGTACCAAGTACTATTTATAAAGTGGAGGGCAAACTAGTCCCTTCCATTATTCATGTACTCATAATTGTTAGTTAGTGATAGTGGGGTAGGCTCTATAAGATAGGATATGCATCCCTATCTATTAGGTTAAGTAAGAATTCAAGCTAGCCCAAGCCATCTATCTTTACAAATAATATTCTTATCTAGTAATGGTTCAATCTAATGTAACATATAGATATCCTTATAATAAAAAACTATCATGTTATGTTTAGAGAAAGAAATGTGATAAGTTTAGGAGGGGACAAGAGTACCTTTTTCTAAAATTGACCTACATGAATGACTAACTATGGGGTCCTTGATCTTCTACTAGTATGGATAGAATAAAGTTGCAGTGTTGAGAAAAAACCTAGTCTATCTATCATTAAAGAACCCACTCTTGTATGATACCACACTCATGTCGATACCATGATACAATGCTACCATTAGCCAATATGCTTCAATGATAAATGCTCCAACTATGAGAGTTATGCACATAGACGAAACCCTATACTTATGATTTAGTAATTAATTTAAAGTTTATTTATCTAATATAAAGATACAAGACACTACCAAGAACCACTATTAGATCACTCATATGACTTGGTTCCTTCAAGGTAGGGATAGAACAATTGTAGAAGATAGAATAACAAATGATAGTAAATAGAAAAGTTACCCAAAGCTAAGAGGATATCTTAGAAATGGAATGCAATAGCATATTTTAGGGAATTAATGAGGAACTTAAAAATATATTTTATTATTTTATTTACTTGATCTAGTAACTCCTTATGGCAAAATAATTTGATTTATTCTTCATACATTATTAAGTAGTATGTTAAGTGTTGGGATTTTCACCTTTGCAAAACTCTTTTATGAGGTAGCTTGGATTTTATCTTTTCTTTTATTATCCTTAGGGATAATTTAAGATGCATGACATTTTCTTTGCCCTCCATCTCTTTTGTTTTACCCTCTAAAATAAACTCTTTCATTCAAATAACATATTATTCCTTTACTCTTGATTCTTTCTTATTTTTTCGAATTAGTATGTTGTTAGCTTAGCAAAGGTACTTGTACTCCAATTTTTAATCATATAAATGTAAATAGAAGCTAAGTAATATGTGAGGATATGCCTCTACCTTGAGGAATTTCAATATTTCTATATAATTTATTCCTACCTTATCCTTAATAGAATTACTTAGATATTGTAATATTAAGTTCATTATTTGGTTGGGAAGTTTGTATTTTTTTTAGTGCTTCGATCAAACTATTATGTCAAACTTTCTAAAGGAAGCTTAGTGCATCCATCAATATTACCTTATCTACATTCTTCCATTTTAGTAGTTTTAAAAAATAGGTAATGTGTTCCTTTATTGGAAGGAACCCTTGTGAGGAAGGAGTCATCTAATGATTAAATGTTAAAGACAAAGAAAGATGAAGGATTCTATGTGATCTTTAGGAGTTAGAATTATTAGTAATCTTATTCCAATATTTCTTTTTCGGACTTTTGAAATGTATCTATGATATATTTCATCCTATTAGAATTTTCCAATTCATAAATCAAGTTTAGAATTTCTTATTGTTTGAGGTATGATGAGATTTGATATTCATGGATCAGCATCATTTTAACACTATCAATTTATTTTTAATAAAATTCACCAAATTTCTTTGCATAATAGACTTCAATAGCTTACTTTGATAAATGTTGACTTGTTAAAGCCAAAATGAGATGGAGTAAAAGTGCTATTATTAAATATATCAAAACTAATTATGATTTCAAACTAATGTTGAAATCAATATCATCACTTTTGTTGGAATCACTCTCATGCTTCTACTTTATACCTTACTTAAAGATCCTTACTATATTCCATGGAAATCCATTTAAAGGAAATGTACTTTTTGAATAGGTGGAGAATAGAGTCATGTCCAAGAAACTTGCTACATGGCTACTTGAATTCATAAGATAAATGTGGTCTACTAGTTTCTATCTATTTACTATGAATATTTCACTATCCTTTTATTGGTAGATGCTAACTTGACCACCTCTTGAATAGCCTATGATATCAGCCCTTAATTTCTTTGGGAGAATGACCTAAGTTTATAGGATAAAGAAAATATTTATTGTATTTATTTTTTATAATTCTGATGATGTAATTTTTCATATGTATTTTAAGGAATTAAAGAAGAGGAAGACATGACATGAAAGATAATCAAGATATGTTAGCAAGTTTAACAACATTAGGAACTTATACTAGAACAAGAAGTAGCTTTTGTTCACTATGAAGTTCAAGTTGAACTTTTCCAAACCTTAGTCCTTTGGGGATAAGAGTTGCTTACTAGCTTTTATGTTTATCATAAAGCTAGTTCTTCCTAGATATCCATTGAGAGTTACCTCTTGAGTCTCAAATCTTATATTGAGGAGTTATTATTGATCCTCAATCATGTAATCTAAGGAAATGTGAAATAAAACCTAGGGTTCCTAGTATACCATGAATCTGTTGCATGAAACAATACATGAAATAGGGCTAGTTTAACAAAAGCTTTATCTAGTAGAAACGTTATGCTACATGTCCTTCTTAGGATTAAATGCAAATTTGAATTAGTATTTCTAGGCTTATATCTAATATTGAATATGAAAGCGATAGTAACAACAAACATTTATTAATGAGATCATAGGCATTGTATGTTAGTAGAAGCATGAATATGTAAGGAATTCCAATAACTAGTTATAGAAAGAATAGATTCTTTTTCCTAGTAGTATAACACAGCTCATATTCTAAAATCATGAGAACTACCAATGCCATCAAACTAAAAAGATGAAATTTTCTTTATAGTGGTAGCCTACTTGTTTTTTGAAATCATTCTAAGTGTAACTTTGGCTTAAATACCTAAGGTCATTCTACCTTATATCTTAATGTATGGGTTGCATTAGCTATATGGAGCTTGTGTTGCATTGGTTATAAAATCATATAATCAAATTAATGAATTATCATACATATATAGAACAATGTACACAAATAGAAAGAAAGAGTAGATATTATAGACAAAGTGTGCAAATCCATCCTTACTAAAGAATTAGGTATCCTTAAGCTTTTCTTGAAGTTATTTTCTATGATTACTAGTTTTTGAGTTCATGCATTGTGATTCATTTTGACTATGACAAGATCCTCTATAAGGAAAAATGTAACAAGATTCCATGCACAATCTTATGAACCCTTTTCTCAACATATTTCTATCCTTTTCTTATATCAAACTAAGCTACATGATTCTTTCTTTAGTCCTTTATACTAATTACCTTATCTCATGTTAAACAGAGAATATTTAATGCTTCAAACATTTCAAATAGGCTTATATCACTATTTAGATGTCTATCCTTCATTATTGTACAAGAATCACATAAGATGGATGGCTTTCATTCTCATGTTGGAGTGCACTTCTTGAAGTCTGGTAAAAATATTGTGATGAAGAAAATACATGGGTTATTTTTAAAAAGTTTTAAGAGGGTTAAATTGATGTTACGGTAGTGCATCTTGGTTTGCAAGTATATCACAAAAAAGGATAAGGAGCCTTTCATGTGGAAAAGGGTTTCATTAGACAATAGTACTTTAATAAGTCATTTTTTCAAGAAATAAATCAAGCACAATTTGATCTACTGATCCTAATTACTAGAAAATATAATTGAACATAAGTCCTTGATAAGTCTATCTGAAACACCACTAATTTTG
This sequence comes from Gnetum montanum, assembly GCA_015680685.1. Lineage (NCBI taxonomy): Eukaryota > Viridiplantae > Streptophyta > Gnetopsida > Gnetales > Gnetaceae > Gnetum > Gnetum montanum. The sequence goes on along the minus strand of MNCI01005552.1, from coordinate 25,008 downwards.
GCCTAGCACTTTTAGACAAGAATCAAGCTAGGTCATGTTGCTCCCCAACATGAGTACAGCGTGACCAAACTTGGAGGCCTCCAAAACAGCCCCCGATGGTCCATGATTCAACAGGCAAGGTCCCCTCGCGGCCCACAAGCGAATGCACCAACTTCTAGCATCCAGAATCAAAAGTTTCAGGTTCAAAATGTTTCGTTTTGGCTAAGTACACTTTGGTTACATTTTCAGACACTGCACAGCGTAAGGATCAGCGTCAACAACTTTTGGAGCCCCGAAATTGAGTTCAAATAGGCCAAAATCAAGCACAAGGACCTCCCATGACCTTCACCAAGGTCCCCAGTAGCTCCTAGCCTCCAAAAAATCAAGATTTAGGCCTCAAATATGCCATTTTGACTTGGTGACACTGGGGTTACTTTTTCAGACGCTGCACAGCGTAAGGATCAGCGTCACCAATTTTTAGAGCCCCAAAACTGAGCCAAAATGACTTGATTTTAAGGGTGTAAGTTGTCCTCAAGGTCCACTATTGATAACTATGGGTCCCAGCCTTCAGAAATTCTAGATTTCAGCCCAAAATTGCAAGTTTTAGAGGTCACACTATAGGTCACACTGCAAGTCACGCTGGATGCTAGACAAGCGAGGCGGTGTTAATCCTTCTTGATTTTCTTTTTCAAGAAATCTATAAAATGGCAAAGGGATATGAAAGCCCATGCAAAATCAGGCCAAATATTTAGCAAAAAAAGAAATATAATTTTTCCAAGTGGGCCATAGTTGGAGCTAATCTTTTTAAATTTTTTAAATTTTTTTTTATCGCTTGAGGGCTTGTATTTCTAATTTGTATTTTTTTCATGGTCCTGAATGACCCAAAAATTGTAAAATACAATAAATTTGGTCAAAGAAGGCAAATATCCAACACACATCCAACTCGTGCACAACTATCCAACACAAATACATTGAATCTGGTCAAAGAAGGCAAATTGCCAACACACATCCAACTCATGCCAACTATTCATGGGACACATGTCACTATATCTATTTTTCTCTCATCTCCCAACCATTGATTCCATTCTTGAAAACCCTAGCCAAACCCTAGCCCAACCCTATAAATACCCTATCAATTCACACAAATGAAGGGGGCAAGCAAGAGAGAAGGACAAGAAGAAGAAGAAGATTGGAAGAGGCAAAGATTGGAGAGATTGGTAATTCTGAAGGAAGACAGAACTTGCAATCCTTGGGCACTTGGCACATCCGCTTGTTGGCTTCCAAGTTCTTTTCATGTTCATCCCATTTCATCGTTGCATCATCGTATCATATCTTTTTGGGGCTAGACGTTTGATTTGCCATCCACACTTGTGCAAGTACGCTTTGAGTGGTGCACATTTTTTTAAAAAAATATAATAAAGTTTCATTATTGCCTTCCATTTACATTGTTTAGTTCTGTTTATGATTTATTCATAATTCAGTATGCTTTATTTACATTTCGTATCATTGTTTATATTCCGTTTACATCCTATTTACGATAACCCCAGCGCTAGCCGTAGCTTATGCTCGGGGAAGTCCTTGGTTGATTTGCGTGCAAACCATCCAAGGCACTCTGCCTTCGTTCCCTTTTCCAGCTTACCCTCAAGCGAAGGCAGGGTCAGCTGTTGCTGCCCGACGATCTCTCGATGTCTGTTTCCATTCTAGCCTTACACCGACGATTTAGGTTAGTATAGTTTTTTGGTGCTAGAAGGAGGGCCTGAACCATTTCTATCTACATTTTTGATTAGCACTTAGTCAAAACTCTAGATCTTCTAGAGAGCACAACAAGTTCTCAGAGCATAGCAAGCTCCAGCGTAGCGAGTCTAGCGCTAGAGTTGGCCATTTTTAGTAGTTTTCACACTTAGCATTTTTTCCCTGCATTTTCATACTTAACATTTTTTTTCTTTCATTTTTTACACTTATCCATTTTCCTGCTACTAGCAGATTTAGTCATTTTTTTATTTTTATTTATTTTTTATTTTTTATNAAGGAGGTCGTGAGTTCATCCCTTCAACATTTGATATAATCCCGTTGTCTAAACACCATCATAAACTCATATCCTAGCTTCTTATAGCTAGAAGTCAAGCCTTATAGCTACCGCCAATAGAGCCTCAAGATAAGGAAGATAATTTTGCAACCCAATCTGAACGTGGAGATTCCTACCATATCGTTAGTCCCCATGCCTACACAAACCCATTATTCCATCCTTTCTTGGATGAAACTGTGCTTCCTCCTTCATCTACAAACACTCAAGCACCAATTTCTGGACAAGAGGTACCTACTTCCATTCCTATCTTCTCTGTACCCAATAATTTTTATTCTGATGTGTCCACTTCCATCATTCCTCCACCAGTGTAGTCCCAACAACTCCCCCAAACCAATGTAGGGTTAATCTTTCAACCTCAAGTAACTGGAATACCATCAGTCATACCAGCTTCCACATCCACCCATTACATATCTCAGGTGTAGATTTATGGGGATCCATTGAGTACTCCAACCCAACATGTTCAAGGTGTTACCTCACAACCTGTAGCTGGGCAATGGGCTCCACCGATGGTCTCAGTCCCGAATACCATCCCACCACAACAAATGTTAGCCCAACAACCTGCTTTTCCACAAAGAATGCAACAATTAAACCATTATCATCCATAATCGACTCAATCCACCAGTTTTCCTACCACCCAAGAATGGGCAGACACACAAAAAATGATGCACTCATTGGTAGAAGAAGTAAAACGCCTTAAAAATTTCAACAATGAGGAAGTCAAAGTACTATATTTCTATCAAGATGACCGAATTGACCCCTCAGTTCCACCCTTAACCTTGCCAAAAGGAGTGTCATTACCTCAACTAACCAAGTACAATGGAGAAGGGGACCCAAATGCTCACCTAGTAACATTTAGAACTGAAAGCCTTTTACTTCAAGCATGGCCCCATGTAATTTTGTGAGTGTTTGCAATGTCCTTAACTGGAAAAGCCTTAGACTGGTACCGATCTTTACCCCGTAGCTCCATATCTTCTTTAGAGAGTTTGTTTCATCAATTTGTCACCCGTTTCAAGTACAATTTGAAACCTGAAGCCATGTTAGATAACTTGATTCAAGTTAAACAAGCGCCATTAGAGCCAGCGTAGAAATTTATCCAAAGATGGAGTGTAGCCTTAAACAAACTTCACGAACCTATTCCCGAAACATATTTACTCACTATCCTTAAGTTAGCTGTAAATGACTTTATTAAGTCAAAATTTTACTACCTGAAAGCCTGCACATTGAGCCAAGCATTCGTACAAATCAAAGACATAGAAGAAGTAGCACAAACAAGTAATGACCCAGCCTACTCAGCCTTTAGGAGCCAACACATGAGGAAAGATAAATCCAAAACAACGGTAGCAGCAGTGGCTGAGGGAAAACAACCCACTATCCTAAACAACTATGAAAGAACAACACCTACTCATACATCTAGAAATTTCTTAAATAGAAACAACAACACAGGTCATGCTTGTACCTTTGAAAGGAAAGACCTTGCTCAATCCACAGCATTGCCCATGAAGCCTTCACAACTACTTAATCAACTTCTAAAGGCTGGGCTAATTCAACACAAACAAATGTCTTCTGCAGCCTCACAAAGACATGATCTCTTTTGCGAATTGGCCAAAAATCCAGCCTTAGCAATAGCCAACGAACCTCCCATTCCAAAAGGCTTTAGGTTGGATAGGTTTTGTGAATATCACCAACAGTGTGGTCATGGGACTGATTACTGCTTTGCATTGAAACAAGACATACAACGCATGATAGATGGAGGTGAAGTAGTATTCAATGAGACAAAGCCAGTAAGGCCTCAAAACCAATCCATGGGGGTCTACAAGGATCCTCTCAATACCAATACCAATGATGCCCCATATGTGATTTATACTATCCATGTGGAAGATAGACACGAAGTTCCTCAAAAGCCTTTGGTGATTCGTGGACATTCAGAAAACACACCTACCCCAATATATCCTCAAATCCCTTTTACCACACGCACGTCCCCCACACCATCAAAACCATTCGTCATCCGCATACCTCCTTCAGTTTCCACCACAACAAACATACCATCTTAAAATTGACCCATTCCCTTTGTGGTCTGGATGCCAAAACACCCTGGCACACAATCCACCTCCACTTCTTGATGACCTTTGCGAGAACATCTTGCTGATAGGCTAATAAGAGAGCGCTTAGAAAGAGAAAAAAGAGAGCGCATGGAGAGAGAAAACCATGGACAAGAATTAGGACTGCCAAAGCCTACACCGCTAAGCACCGTTCCCATGAGTTCATCCGTTAATGAGCCTAGTACAAGTCACCAAAACAAAAATGAAGTCACAAGTCATATCCCAAACTCAGCATTCTCAGCTACTAACATAAAAACCCCTCCAAGAGAAATACAAATGCTAGGTCAAATGGACTAAATCTCTATGGATAAGAATTTCCCAAATGGTAAAGACTTAGCAAATGCATTGACCCAGGTCACACAAGCCTTAAAACAAAAGAATACTTCTTTAAGTTTGTATGACCTAGTAATGACTTCACCAGTACATCGAGAGGCTCTCATACAAATGCTAACTTCAATTCCTATTAGTGAGGATCTTCCTGCAGATGAAGCATCCATTTATGCAGTATTATCCCCACAACTTTAGGAATCGAAGACCACATCCTTAGAGTTTCACATTAAGGACATTAAGCTAGATGAGAAAACAGGGGAAATCACCACGGCCCCTATGTTCATAACAATATAGGTTGATCATTTCAAAATATGTAGGGTGCACGTCGATGATGGTGCAACAATGAATGTAATACCTTTTTCCATCATTGAAAAATTAGGACTCACTGAACAAGTACAACCCACAACAACCTCTTTTTTGAGATCTTTCAGTGGTTCCCGTGTGGGAGTGAAAGGCATGGTTCCCTTAGATTTCAGAGCTGGAGACCAATTCCCTACATCAGCTGAATTCATAGTGGTTGATGAAATGCCAGGGTTTAATCTGATCCTAGGACGACCTTGGCTAGCTCAACTTAAAGCCGTATCTTCACCAATCCATCAGGAGATACATCTACCTTACGAGGGTGGTGAGATCATCATACATGGGGATACAACACCATCGATCACTTCCTCATACCTTGAGGTAGGTCAAGGGTTAGAAATTGAGTTCGTTAAGCCTAAATAAGAAACCATGAACATATATCAGAACGTGAACCCCACGTTGACTCACAATCCAACTAGCACTGAAGAAACACAAGAAGACACAGACATAGAAGCCATTCCTACTGATGTTTCTTGGTCAGAACTACCCATTGATATCACCGATGAAGGGGAAGGTGAATATAAAATCATACCCATACACCAAGCCCCACACATTAAGTTACAAAAGATCAAGAGGCAACTCAATAGCTAGAACGAATGAGATGAACTATCCGAAATGACATTAAACTATGAACTATCTGAAATGACGTTAAACTACGAACTGTCTGAAATAACGTTAAACTATGAACTATCCGAAATGACATTAAACTACAAATTGTCCGAAATGACGTTAAACTACGAACTGTCCGAAATGACGTTAAACTACGAACTGTCCAAAATGACATTAAACTACGAACTGTCCAAAATGACGTTAAACTACGAAACTGTCTGAAATGACGTTAAACTACGAACTGTCCAAAATGACATTAAATTACGAACTATTTGAAATGACGTTAAACTACGAACTGTCCGAAACGACGTTAAACTACGAATTGTCCGAAACGACGTTAAACTACGAATTGTCCAAAATGACGTTAAACTACGAACTGTCCGAAATAACGTTAAACTACGAACTGTCCGAAATGACATTAAATTACAAACTGTCCGAAATGACGTTAAACTACAAACTATCCGAAATGACGTTAAACTACAAACTGTCCAAAATGACGTTAAACTACGAACTGTCCGAAATGATGTTAAACTACGACATGTCCGCAATGACATTAAACTAGCCATGGTCAAAAATGGCCGGTTCCATTTAAAACTTCTTGAAAATGTTACTACCTTTGGCTCACCATGGCATAAAACTGGTAATCCTTTCTTTAACAACAGATGCAATAGTCCATCAAGACTTTAAACTGATGTACCAAGCTCGAAATGGCTTTAAACTAGAGCCAACAAATTACAAATTTACAAACACCCGTCATCTTACATTAAATTTTCGCTTACAAGATACAAGTTACAATTTAGATTCTTGCACAGTCATTGCTTTCTTTTCCAAGTATTTACCTTACATCTTGCTTTACACTTTAGAAATTTATGTTACATTTAGTTGCACACATATACTCTAGAAAACAAAGAAAAATAATAAAAAACATAAAACTACAAAAATACATGGCTCGAAAAGGCCTTAAACTAGCATATGGCCAGGAATGGCCTAAAACTATCACTTTTGCATTACTTTTCTTTCATTCATACATTTTAAATTTATGTACAACAAGTGTTGCTTAATGTTTTTTTCTTCCTAGTTGATCTTTGTAGGATCTCGCAGGCACGTAGCATGACCATGCATACAGCATCACACTTTACACAAGCAAGGTAAGCATCAGTCCACTATGACTATAAACTAGCACAGTCCTGGATCATGACTTAAAACTGATACCACAGAAAAGTCCTAGCATCATGACTTAAAACTGATACCACAGTATAGTCCTAGCATCATAACTTAAAACTGATACCATAGAACAATCCTGGATCATGACTTAAAACTGATACCACAAAACAGTCCTAAATCATGACTTAAAACTGATACCACAGAAAAGTCTTGCATCATGACTTAAAAATGGTACCATAAAATAGTCCTGGCATCATGACTTAAAACTGATACCACAGAATTCTATTCGATATGACACTAAACTGCTACGTCCATCCACCATGACGTGAAACTAGCATCCAAAGTCCACTAAGACTATAAACTAGTTTGCCTTTTCACAGTCTGCTATGACTATAAACTAGCAATGCACCATCTACCACGATGCTAAATTGGCATCGTCTAAGGGGTTATGACATGAAACTAATCCACAATAGTCCGGTAAGACTATAAACTGGTGACATCATCGATGACCAGGAAAAATTTGAAAAGATCTATCATTGTAGTTGGCTGTTCCTATTCCATAAAGACTTGTTGCATGATTCATCCCATGGGGCCTAATGAAACTGATGTTGTTCATGATTCTGTCTACTTTGAAATTTGCACATGGTGATTCCATCTCCTTTTTAAAAGTGTTTAGCTGACTATTTCATCTGTGGTTTTCTTGTGTTCTTGGAGTTGTGTTTGCAGGATGACACTTCTGAGGCATTCGTGCATAGATGCACTTCATCATGATGACAAGGTATCACGTTTTTCTTGACCCACACGACTGGGTTAATCAATCCGTTCATAAGTACATTCCCGACTCCTGATGCATCCCCTATTTCCCCATCATGCTTCCCTTAGCCTATTCAATTACACCCCCCTGATACATTCTACTCACCTCAAAACTCTTGATACACTGTTGCACACTGTAACTCTCTAAGCAATTGCAACACAAAACATGATACATAGTACATGATGCAAAATGCAAGTGCTCAAACATGAGCACAACACAAAAAGCAAGCTCTTTCAAAAAGACCGAAAAAAAGAAAAAAAGAAAAAAAAATGTCAAAGAGCAAAATGCACAAAAAAGGTCTTCAAGACCTCGTTGTCATCATAAACAAAAGACTATTGGCCATTCTCATACAAGCTCTAGGCAAGAAGGAAGTTGTCTTGAAAAAAAAGTTACACTCGTGTCTTAAAGAGACCATGTTTCACATCATTGCGTGGCTTGGGCTATTTACAACGGGCCCTGCAAATACTCTATAAGAGTCTCGTTTCTCCAAAAAATGCACCTCCTATGTCTTGGTTCTGAGTTTGCTAAAAACCCGGCTGTTGACAAGGACCAATGAAATAACTTGTGCACAAGAGAGCATTCCTCTCCCACAAATCCCAGTAGCAATCATAGCCCTTAACCTCCTAGCGTCCCTAGTTACAATCGATTCCCTTGCATTTTGAACTACATTCCCTCAAATCTCATGTACTTTTGAAAATGGTGCGATGACACCCAGCCAAGGGCCGATAGTTAATGTTTGATGCTTTATTGCTCATGGTGTTTTGCACTTCCTTGTTGATGCCTCTAGGGTGGATTCCTCCAGACGTCAACAAAGAGGGGCCAATGAAACACCACTAATTTTGGCCTAGCAGTTTTAGACAAGAATCAAGCTAAGTCATGTTGCTGCCCAACATGAGTACAACGTGACCAAACTTGGAGGCCTTCGAAACAGCCTCCGATGGTCCATGATTCAATAGGTAAGGCCCCGAAGGGCCCACAAGCGAATGCACCAACTTCCAACATCCAGAATCAAAATTTTTAGGTTCAAAATATTTGGTTTTGGCTAAGTACACTTTGGTTACTTTTTCAGACGTTGCACAGCGTAAGGATCAGCTCACCAACTTTTGGAGCCCCAAAATTGAGTTCAAATAGGCTGAAATCAAGCACAAGGACCCCCCATGACCTTCACCAAGGTCCCCAGTTGCTCCCAGCCTCCAAAAAATCAAGATTTGGGCTTCAAATGCGCCATTTTGACTTGGTGACGCTGGGGTTACTTTTTCAGCCGTGCACAGCGTAAGGATCAGCGTCACCAATTTTTAGAGCCCCAAAACTGAGCCAAAATGACTTGATTTTAAGGGTGTAAGTCATCCTCAAGGTCCACTATTAATAACTATGGGTCCCAACCTTTAGAAATTCCAGATTTTAGCCCAAAATTGCAAGTTTTGGAGGTCACATTGCAGGTCACACTACAAGTCACGCTGGATGCTGGACAAGCGAGGCGGTGTTAATCCTTCTTGATTTTCTTTTTCAAGAAATCTATAAAATGGCAAAGGGATATGAAAGCCCATGTAAAATCAGGCCAAATATTTAGCAAAAAAAAGAAATATAATTTTTCCAAGCGGGCCAGAGTTGGAGCTAATCTTTTTAAATTTTTTTTTATCGCTTGAGGGCTTGTATTTCTAATTTGTATTTTTTTTCATGGGCCTGAATGACCCACAAATTGTAAAATACAATAAATTTGGTCAAAGAAGGCAAATATCCAACACACATCCAACTCATGCCAACTATTCATGGGACACATGTCACTAGATCTATTTTTCTCTCATCTCCCAACCATTGATTCCATTCTTGAAAACCCTAGCCAAACACTAGCCCAACCCTATAAATACCCTATCAATTCACACAAACGAAGGGGGCAAGCAAGAGAGAAGGACAAGTAGAAGAAGAATATTGGAAGAGGCAAAGATTGGAGAGATTGTCAATTCTGAAGGAAGACAGAGCTTGTAATCCTTGGGCACTTGGCACATCTGATTTTTGGCTTTCAAGTTCTTCTCACATTCATCCTATATCATCGTTGCATCATCCTATCATATCTTTCCGGGGCTAGGGGTTTGACTTGCCATCCACACTTGTGCAACTACGCTTTGACCGGTGCACATTTTTTTAAAAAGATATAATAAAGTTTCATTATTGCCTCCCATTTACATTGTTTAGTTCTGTTTATACTTTATTCATAATTTAGTATGCTTTATTTACATTTCGTATCATTGTTTACATTCCTTTTACATCCTGTTTACGATAACCCCAGCGCTAGCCGTAGCTTATGCTCGGGGAAGTCCTTGGTTGATTTGCGTGCAAACCATCCAAGGCACTCTGCCTTCGTTCCCTTTTCCAGCTTGCCCTCAAGTGAAGGTAGGGTCAACTGTGGCTACCCGACGATCTCTCGGTGTCTGTTTCCATTCCAGCCTTAAACCGACGATTTAGGTCAGTACACTATCTTTCTACTAAAGTACCTTTAATATTATTAGTTTGTAAGATGTTTGATGACATACAAATGATAAAGAAACTTTGAGTTAACTTGATGGAGAAAATTGTGGACTATTTATAGGCTCATGAAAATTTACTAGAGTAGGATATTCAAAAATTTGGAAAAATAGATTTTCTTTAATTGAATATCAATGCAACTAATGTTCTAGTAGTCCCATAAGTTCAATTTGCTCTTCCTTTATGATTTCTCAAATACATATAAAATGCTTATTTTCACCTTTCTTTCCAATGTTCTACACATCTTGTTTGCTAGTAGTAAAAGGTATGATTTCATGAAGGGATTAAAACTACTATGAGCTGTTGTTGTTTGATGAGTTCCATGAGACTAATTGAAGCTTAATCATAATGTCATTTGCTAATACATTACTAAAAAATTTGGATGAATAGAAGTATCATCTTGACTCCAAGTAAAAATACAACTTCATTAAGAAGTATAATGTTCTTATTATCTTAGTGGCAAACATGATTATAAAATGTTTAATAGAACATGGTCTTTTTTAGAAAAGGGTTAGGCTATTATTTTTTCAAGATAGGATCAAAAACCTAGAAAATGAATAGATCATTGCCATCTTTTTGGGCTGCATACAACAAAGAATAGCCTAAAGCCTCCTTGACCTTTTTAATTTAACTCTTAACATATTTTTATTGATTATAATATTTGCCATGCTAAAGTTATTTCTCCATCTCTTAGAGATGTATAATAAGAATGCACTTAGAAATTCTTGAAAATATAAACAAAAATTTCTAGCCAAACTTGAAAATCCAAACAATAATTAAAATCATCTGATAAATTTTTTCTCACATATTAAGAACAAGAAAAGTAATACAAACAACACAAATTAAGATTGAACCACACTATCAAGTAGGTGGTGATAAAATATACATTCTATAAAAAATCATAATTCTTCTAGAAATAGAGCCTAACATACTTAGCTACTCATTTTCATGAAAAATAGTTTCTTCATTGTCTTTGTCCTAGACTATGCTTTTATTTCACTTAATGAAAAAGTAAAGAGGATTCTTCCACTAGAGTGACAAAGCAACAACATATAGCTATACTCATAAATAGGAAAATATTATTTGATTCTTCCACTAGGGTAAGTAGATATTACTTTTCTAATCATATGATGCATTTTGAGGAGCACTTAGCTAGACAATGTGTTAAGACCTATGAGGATATTATTCTTAGATTCTCACATAATGATTGGATGCCCACTCCTATATTCATTGTGACATGAAGAAAAAGGATGATGATCATGTACCCATGAGATTTGAATAGAAAAAACATTTTTATGTAAGCCAAGTATTAAGAAACAATTTTATGATGCTGTAGCCAAATACATGAATTGTTACACATCCCACTAGATCATGTTTGTAAAAATTTAAGGCAATAAAAGTTACTATCTCCCCATTATTCTAGATTCACCTTATACTTATCAAGGGATTTGGGTTTTGTTTCTAAATAAAAAGAACTGTTTTAGTTTCAACTTAAGTACATTACATACAATACATTATATTTTTTTGACATGGACAATGATAGACTATGACATAATTGCCTATGTGGGCTTCCATCACTAACTAAGTGGATCAATGTACAAAGTGGTTGGACACTTAAGCAAAATAGTTTATCACATAACCTATCAACTAATACATGTGTCAAAAGCAAGCAAGGCAAAAGCAATGGTATTCTTACTATATAAACCAAAAAAATCAAATCCCATTAGTACAATAACTTTAGAAATAAATCTTATTTTCTAATAAATGAATCTAACTATCTAGAAATTTTAGCACTTGAGACACAAAGACAACTTTACTTTAATGGACTATCTTCCATAAGTTAAATAAATCAAAGTGAGGCAATCCCTTTAGTAACAAAAGAGTCAATCATCCCAATGATTCAACGGGAGTGTCTTTCTAATTAACCCAAGGATTTTTTTGATATTTTTAAAGATAAAATATCTTTATTTATCATGAGAAAAAGATTATAGTAGTCATGGAGTAGGGAGTTAGATTCCAAAGTTTAATACCTCACGATTGTATCACTCTAATGGAAGTAGCAATGTTATGCAATGCCAAATAGTAAAAATCAATATCTAGGAATTTTTATCTTTCTTTTTTCAAAAATTCAAAATTGAATAATTGGACTTTTTAGTTAATTGATAGAAAAACACATCTCTAAGTGAAAATTTAGAAGTAGAAGCCATTTCTTGTACCTTATTTACCTACAAGTTATTGATAAAAGTAATGATAGAGTTATTAGGAGGATGTTAGTAGATAAATATTTAACAAGACCCTCATAATAGATTATAGATATGCAAACAAATTAATACCATTCCAAATAATCAGATAACAGATAAATGGAGTAACTAGGAGGTCAAAAGAGTATCTAAGTCTTCCTTCATTATCTTTAATATTTTATTTTATTCCTTTATTTCATTGCAAACAATACTTTGTTTAGTTGTTATTTCTTGATAAGCCATGAGATACTCTTCATAATCAAATCTTTACTATTAGACTATTTCAGCCATTCTCCTTTTCTTATAAAACTAGGACTATTTCTTATCAATTATCATCTTAAATTATAATCATATTAAATAATTTCATTATGGCAATTAGTACTAGTTAATTAGGCTTTTCACATATTTCTAGTATATTAATATAGTTATTCCTCATCATTAAGGCAAAAATCCTTATTATGATGGAACAAACCATATGACATAATAGCTAGCAAGAGGCATGCGTAGCTGGTCAAGTCAATACGACTAAAAGTAAGGAAGTGTTTTTTAGATTTATCAATCTCATCATGAACACAAAAACATGATATGGTACAAGGCATCTCACAACTAATTAATCTAGCTAGGTGTAGAAGATATAGAGACATAAGTACTAAAAGCATAATAACTATCTCATATGCTATCTTGAAATAGACATATGGCTTAGTTAATGAAAAGATATCAAAGCATGTGATTGAGTGAGTCATAATCAAAGACATGCAATAAAATGTTTAAACTAAATAACACCACCTAGTAAAAAATGACATGGATTTATGGTATTAATGGTAGAATTAAATTAAGTGATAATGCATACTCATGAATACATATATATGAAGTGCATTTTTTGATAAAATACTAGCTCAATTTTTCTTAGGAGCTTAGATATTGACACCACTATTTGATGTATGTACTTTTAGTACACCATCAAAACTAAGTAATTATAAACTTACCTTATCGATTAAAGGAATAACATAAAATGGGATGAGTTTGATGTATATAGAAAGATATTAGAATTATATAAAACAATGATAAGTTTGAATAGAATAGTCCATATGTACAGGTTTATGTAAGTTTAATGCACATATATGACTAATCCTTGGTGGTCCTTAATAGAAATGATGATGTATAGTTAGACCATCATATGAATATATAGATATCTAGAAGCCATTATTAAGTTAGAAAAGATAGTTTCTCAATCAAAAAGTAAAATATTGAGTTAGATATTTATTCATTCAATTTTCTAACTTTAGTCATCAGGTTAGATGATATCCCATCATTCTTAGTAATGAATGATCTTCATTATTTGCAAATTAGGGACATGCTTTTGTAGATAGTGTTAGTTAGAACTATCATTACCTAATGGGAACCTCTATCATATTTCTACCAATGTATTTGTTTCAAGAAAACTATTAGCATCACACCATTGAATTTTTTATTCTTTGACTATTATGAAATGATAATAACAATATACACTAATCATTATTTCTAGATATAGTTGTTAATTAGCATCTATTTTGATTCATTAATATGAGAAGCACATTATCATGTAAAGGAATAAATATCTTGACATAAGTTAAGAGTCAAATCTTGTGGCACTCCACATGATCGTGTAAAACTAGCATGCATCTTGGCCTCTAGGTCTCTTTCATGAATTTCAATGATCTCTTCCACTTTCTAAAACACATAGAATCTAGGTTAATGCTCTTACAACTGTAGAATGATTAGTTAAAGTATGTTAATGTTAAAAAATTTGAGTTATTTTATGAAATAACACATGTCTATATTAAGCCTATAATGGTACCTCATGATTCATAAGTTTTGTTATGGCTAAAGAGTAAGTGTGTTCTTGGGCTATTATAGAAACATAGATAGGATCATTGATAGAATGGGTAATGATACTTTTATAAAGATTCTTCCTATATGTTTACTTTCATGCACCACATATATAAGTTCTCTCTAAACTATGTAATAAGATCACTTATAAATTGGCTTTTCCATTAGATTTACTAGTTCTAGGTCATCCTAGGATGGGTCATGCAAAAATATGATGTTGGATGTGGAAGTGTTTTTAGTTATATATTAGTGATGGAAGATGCGATCCCCAAAGTCCAACCTAATTCCAAAGCTAAAAAGACATTGATAATACCCTATACTTATCTTTACAGAGAAGTTAACAGACCCTAATTCTACTTTTATTATAGGATGTAAGGCATTCTTCATGCAAGTTAGTAGCGATGAAGGCATTGAGGGTAATGCAATATCTAAATTCTCACTTAGAATGAAGAAAAAAATGATGGATAACTATAATGAAAAATAAATACATAGAATCCATTTTCATAGTCAACCTAATGATTAAATTGATATCAATTAAATTGGTTGGCCTATCATGATACCTTCGCATAGAAGGAGCATAAGCTTTTCAAAAGTACAAACTAACATGAAGTAATTTCATTTCTTATTATACACAGACAAATTACTGATTCTAAATTAAAATTACCTTATTACACTAAGCCTCATTACATGATTTACTATATTAGAAGATAGGTTTTAGAACCTCCTATGTTATTCTTGCATTAGCTTAAATAGGAGCCCCATGAGAGAAAAGGCAATAGATAGGGCATTCAACAAGCAATGGGCACTTCTCTATGTCTATGTTAGTAAAAAATTCATATAAATAATCACATAACCATTTCATATCAGTGATATAGAGGTAGGAAGGACACAATAAATATAAGGTAAGATATATTTAGGTGTCATAGCTACATATAAGATAAGGTATACATAGGCATCACATGAAAGTATGTGCCACACTACGAGTAACTACTTATCCAACATAGTTAAAAGTTTTATGTGGAACATAATTAGATTTAAAATTGATGGTTCCTTAACAAAGCATTAGAATAAGGTGCCACAACATAAGAAATGCTTAGCCAAAGGTAACTTTCTATAGTAATGTTGATAACTACTCATTTTGTCGATAGGTATTCCAACAAACTAATTCTTCATCCTATCTTCACTAGTGGTAAGGTAAGTTTGCATCATATTAGGGCTACATGATCTATTTGAAAGTAGGAATTTTTTTATTGAAAGTATTAGTCTTAACTATATAACCTAGTGAGGGGTAAAAAAGAAAAGATAGTTATGATAAAATAGTTCTACCCACCTTGTGAGTGAGCATATACATTATCTTAATCAAACCAAGTAAGGCTTATCAACAATATGGTTAATCTAAGATCACATCCCTCTCATGATACATATGGATTTCTTTTTCTAATAACTAAGTGAATTCAAGTTATCTTGGATAAAACCAAACCAAATTAATAGGTAAGGATAAAGCCCTTTACATAAGGAATGACTTTAAAAATGATAAGCATCAAAAAGAGTATATGTTTCTCATTCTCACATTAATGAAATAGACATAGAAGTGAATCTGGTATACACCTCTAGCCATAATGTTTGTAAGCAAAGAGGGAACTAGTGTAATTAGATATTTATAACAAATAGTGTTTAATACTCTAGGATGAAGTTGAATCATTTTATAGAAATAGGCACCTCACTCTCATCAGTTGTTTTTCAGGTAAATCCCATTAGTTGTAATTACTTTTCATTTATAATAAGTAGAATGGATTTGTATTTCACTTCATTAATCCATTTTCCAAGTATCCCACACTAATAAAGTATGAAACTTCGTATAATGGCCTTCTTTCCTTCTTTCCACTCTTTGTTCATTTGTTAAAGCTAGATGGGTAGTAGGTACCATGAGTCCTCTCCCATACATCTCTTCAAAAAAACGTGCAATTCATCAACTCCATTGAATGCTCCTATCTCTTAACAAAGATAATGTGAGTGTGTCGTTAGGTTGCTTTGCCATAGAGAGAATATAAAAGGCATTTGTTCCTTCAATCAATAAGTAACATCACTAGAATCACTAGTAACATGGGTGTAATATTCTATCTATTATGGAAAATTCTCCTTTTTGAGTAACTATTATTTAAGTAATATCTTGATTAACTATTATCAAAGTAACATTAATCATTATAGTCACAAACATGAGAGTAATGATAGTTGTCCAAGTCACTAACATGTCATCTTGGTGCAATGGTAAGAACCCCTTATATCAATCCTTTGGATCATCGCTAGCTTTTTTTTTCACTATCATTAGAGTAATTATCATGACCTCTTCACACCTCAAGATAACTAGCATAACTTACTATTCCTTATTAAAAGGATCCAAAGTTTTTTCTTGCTTCATCACTTACTATGTTTGTGCCTTCATTGGGCCCTTACATCTAGAGGCTTCTATAAAAAAGGGGCATGAAAAATGTGGAATCTCCCTATAGATCATTCTTTCATCATGGCTACACCTCTTCAACTTTGTACACTCCTTACTTTTATCAAGTAATGAAGTAAGTTCACTCTAATGATAAAATCATCTTCCAATACTAAATCTAGATCTTATGAAAAGATAATTTATTTTTTAGAAAACAAAAAAAGTATCTATCTTTAATTATTCAAAATAGAATATTACAATATGATTTTATAACTTGTAAAACATCCAAACCTCTATTATCACTCAAACGATGTTGTAGGGCCTGAGGCTCTACAACCATATAATAGTTGTTCTTAATGCAAGATACAACTAATGGGGAATCTCTTACATAAACCAGGATTAAGATATTAACTCACAAGCAAGACTAGAATAGATAGGTCAACATATAATACAATTAATCTAGGAGTTGCAACACCAATGTACTCACTCAAGGTGCTCTAACAATTTCTTGCTAAGCTCTCACTAAGACATCTCATGAGCTTTTCATATCTCCATACAAGCATGAAATAATCCATATTTTTTAGGAAACATAAATAAAAATCTAAGTAAACCTTTCACAAGCTCATCTTGAAGTTTCCATAGTATTTCTATCTTTTTCCACCTTCTCTCAACTATTTTCCATCTTGGAATAGTTAATTTCAAAATATTCTTCATTGTATAAGTCATCTTTCGCTTCCTTGGACTATGCCCAAAAATTTTATAACATGTAGAAGAGATGTCTTCTTCATGAGTGAGACATCTCCATTAGGCTAAGACATCTCCCTTAATATGTCTCCTTAATTTAAGATAAATCACCTCTTAGACATATCCTGTCTAAAGAGACGTCTGTAGTACTTTTGAGACATCTTCTCTATAATGTGAAACATCTTTCTTAAAGGCTTAGATTTTAGTAAAGATATCTTCTACATGTCCTAGATGTTTTCTATGCAATCCTAGCTTTCAAAAAGATGTCTAATTGACCTCCAAGATATCTCCACAAAGACCAAAACTTGTAAAAACCACATGTAGGAGAAAATAAGGGGATTAAGAAGGTCTTCCTACATTAGCTCTCCCACCCTTCAAAAAGTGAACTCATGTGAAAAAGGAAGTATGAGTTAAACTATTCCCCCACCCATACAGTTTGGTCTTATGGATCCATACAACATCATCTGTAGACTAATCCTTCTCATGAATCAAATACTCATGTCTCTTAACACCTTCAGTGCTAGAACATTCTTCTTCATTGAAGCCTTGGACTAATTAATAGCTCCCTTCAACCATCAATCTCTCCTATATCGTATTCTCATCAATAGGTCCATGATAGTGCATAAGATTTGAAACATTGAACACAAAATACATGCCAACATAATTTGATAAATTAATATCAAATGCATTATCATTAATCTTGGCTTTAATTTTGAAAGATCCCATCTTCTTAGCTTTCAATTTTGAGAAGTTAATAATCCTCAATGATTTTTTCTTTAAGTGCAAATAAACCAAATCACCAACAATGAAATTTAGCTTCCATTTTTCCTCATTCCTCTTGAGGACTCTCTTTTTAGCCTTCTTCTGAAGATTTGATTTCACTTGTGCATGAAGATCCATCATCTCTTGCATAGAATTAGAACTAGGTTGAGCTTCACCAAGCTCTCTAAAGTGTCCACTATCTTTGGACAAAACCCATAGTCTCCTTCAAATGGGTCTTTACCAATAGTAACATGAAAAAAATTGTTACATAAAAATCGAGCATGACACAACAAGTTTTCCTAGCTATTTGGATGTCCATCAAATAAATATATCAATATGTTCATCAAGGATTTATTCATCACCTTCATTTAGCCATAATATTATGGATGATATGCTCTAGAAATATTTAACTTTGTTCCTAAAATTTACCAAAGGGATCTAAAAAATTGACTAGTAAATTTGGAGTCTCAAATACTAATAATATACAAAGGAATTCCATGCAACTTCATAACATGTTGGAAAAATAAGTTTGCAACATGAGAAGCATTATTCATCTTCTTACATAGAATGAAGTATTGCATCTTCAAGAACCTATCCATAATAGCAAAAACTACAATGTTCCCACTTTTAGTTTTTGGAATATGAATTACAAAATACATTGACACACTTTTTCATGGACCCTTGAAAATTCAAAAAGGTATATAGTGTCCATCCACATCTTTACCTTCTTTGGACTTCTAATATGTCAAGCACTCCTTCATAAATTTGGAAACTTTAGTTGCCATACGAAGATAAAAATAGTACCTATCCATAAGTTCCAATGTTTTAATCCTACCCATATGACCTTTGATAATACTAAATTCTTTTTAAACAAAATATTTTTCCTAAAATCATAATTAGAAACACATACCTTTCCATTTTAAATAACAATTCATCTTAAATATGATAGTCCCTTCACTAGGCTATCCTACTCATCAATGACTCTTTGAGGCTCCTAAAAACCTATCCAAAATTAGCATCATGCTTATACCAATCAGTAGAATCATTCATACCTTCCACATGAGATACACTAAAATTTATCACATGCATCTTGGATAATGCATAAACCACCACATTGGTTTTCCCACTTTTGTGCTTCAATACAAAATTAAACTCTTGCAACTATGTAATTCACTGCATATGCTTTGCAATCAACTTCTTTTGATATTTTATAAATTATAGTGCTTTGTGGTCCATCAACAATGAAGAGCGGCAAGGTACCCCTACGCTCAACCATACGAATATGAGCATTTTATGCACGATACGGTTGAATTCCAAGGACTAAGTGCCTATGCGCCTTTGTGGAACAATAATGGGTTGGTTAATCATTGTCTTCCCAAACTTGTATGTGATGATTGTATGGTTAAGTAAGCTTGAGGAATATGATTTTTATAGCTTTTATGTGTTTTATATCCTATGCTAGTAAGGAGGGGGAGAGAGATAACTAAGTAACTAATCTAATTTAACTACTCATTAACTAAGTTCTAATTACTCCTAACACTAGTATCAATTTCCACTTGCCGTACACATCCTGAACTAGTGCAACACTGCTGGGATTACCAAACACTAATTGTTATTGCATTACCAAGTGCTACACGCATGCTCGAAGTAGTCGTATTGAGTGTATTTAACGACGAGAGTTTTAGGGTGAGAGAAATCATTAATCAACTATGAAAAAATTAAATAATACTTAGCGCTAATTAATCTATTTTGAATGTTGCAAGGTTTATCATAAAGTTTGTCTTTATTGCTATACACAAAGTGTGCTCAGGTACACAATGCTCGAATAAAGATCCGTTCACTCTATGATGCTTACTGTGGACACGTAGAAATAATTCTAACTATAGAGGGAAAAAATGGCAAGAGTTTGGCTAAGGGACTAACTATCTAATGTAAAAACCAAGGGTTCCACCTCTTATTTATAGGCGAGGAGACAAGCCCCGATATTGGGTATCCAACATCGCATGGTTGGATCTGATATCGCAGACATGATATTGTGGTCCCGATATCACGGTTCATCACACTCCCATGACTGAATGAAAACTTATCCTTGAGTTCCTTACAAAATATTGGGAAGGTATGGGATTATTGACTAAATGACCATTGATGGTGGAATGGGGTGATAGACTCAACGTGCTTGATGAATAGATCAACAATACAATACATGACAACATTAGTGTTCATAACCACTAAGGTGAACACTATACATAAATGACATCCAACCTTTTGTTGGCGACCGTTTGGGACTTGACCGCCAACGAGTGTCCTCGAACAGGATTTAGGTGCCTGCTGGTCTCTGACAACACCAAGGCCCAGATACCTCCAAATAAACTCAGTAGTTAATGTGAGTATGTGTGTGTGCTGTTGCAGCGTGTGGTTGTGAGAAATGTAATGATTGTGTTGTATGTGAACTACAAATGACTTACTTTAAAGAGATTCAGCCAACTTTGCCAAGTACTGTGAGTTGTTGAAAATTTCCTATTTTGTTCAACTTCCTAGTCTACATGGTCCTTATAATACCTACTTGCAACAAGTAAAATTTTGCAAAAACATTTGAGCACAACTCCGCAATCTACTCCTAATTTTCCC
>MNCI01005547.1:2753-44211 GCA_015680685.1 Gnetum montanum | reverse complement strand
CAAAGCCCAAATATAAACATTATGTAACTTTTTTCACTTGGGGAATGAGGCTTGCACCACTTATGAGGCATTTTTCAACCCCAAAAATATAAAGTATATGAGATTGCACCTCATGGATTACAATCTTCACATTTACAAAGAAGTTTTGCCTCAAGTTTGATGGGATGGGGTTACAAAGGTTACAACATGCAAATTTAGTGGTGTTTCATCTAGGTACAATGATGTTTAAATAAGACTATTTACAATTCCTTGAAGTCCTACTTTGGGCACTCAGAAAATATGCAAACTCTGGCTAAATAAAACTGCAAGAACTTGGCTACACTAATGACATAAAATGTCATAAATGCAATGGATATATGCATTTATATAAGTGTGACATGATGCTACATTGACACATCAAACCATGCATCAACACAGCTACATTGATGAGGCTACATTGATGGGGTTGTGTCAACAAGGCTATGTTGATGAGGTTGCGTCAACATAGCCATTTCAACAATTCATCACTTTTCAATGATAATTTTAAAATCCCAAGCATTGTATCAAAATAAAACATCTAAAGTAATTTTCATTTGAGCTAAAGCATCAAGAATATAATTTTCTTCTCTATGAACATGTTTAATAGATATGTGATCAAATTCCTTAAAAATTTTTAGTATGTATGATTTGTATGCTTTCATTGCAGAATCTTTATCATCAAAAAGTCCATTAATTTAATATACTATAAGTTGAGAATCACTATAAATTTTGATTTTTGATAATTCATAGTATTGAGCTAGATTAATTCCAGGTATAAGTACTTCATACTCAACCATATTTTTTGTCATGGATTGCATGAAATTAACTACTTTAAGGATAGGAGTTTCACCAAGAGGTACAAGCATTATTCCAATTGCCCATCCTTTCTTTGAAGAGACACCATCTACTCTCAATATCCAAGTATTTAAGTTAGTAAAATCTAAAAAATTAGCCCTTTGATCAATGTAAACATGGTTATTATCAAAGATTGGCTTATTTTCAAATGTTTCAATAGTTAGAATCTCATTTATATTTTTGTCCTTTCCTAATAGTGGAGGATCGCTAAAAAGGAAAGTTTTTCCATCATGTTGATTATTAGGTAAGGTTTTTTCATAACATTCCTCAAATTCTCTAAAAGCTTGATAATACTCTATGAAATATATATGAGTAAAAGGGTATATCTCTCAAATTTCACACACATTATCATTTATAACATACTTGCCAAGTCAATCTTCAATAACTCCAATAAAAAAGATTATTGTTTTGGTTTCTAGTGATTAATTTTGTTGATTAAAAGTAATTACCATATGTTTATAGAAAGGTTATTTAGGAATGATGGCATACTCAAATTTTCCTTTAATGGAAATTAGTAATTCTAATAAACTTGATCTAAAGAAGCCTACAAACTAGGTTCTAAAAGTTCATAATAGTAAAATGTCATAAGTTGGTTGTGTGTCAACTACTAAAATATTAGGGTAACATGTAAAACTAGGATATTATTTTATTTGAACTTTCACTCCATTTAATGAACCTACCATGGGTACATTAGATCCATCAAGTTATATAACACTTCTTGCTTATGTTAGCATTTGTGCTCCTAACATTTTACAAACTTCAAATGGCATGACATTAACAATTACACCAAAATCCATTAAGTAGTTATGAACATTTTTACCTAAAATGACTAAGGTTGTTAGAAAAGGAGGTTGATCTTTCTTGTTTAACATGAGATTACTTGGGTTTTGAATTAATAGAGAATTAGGACTTTTCACAATATGAACTTGTTTTCTGGTTGTTAGGAATTTTCCTTTGTTGATTTTAGGTGTATTAACTATCTATTGTATCTTTCATTTCATTAAATTGTAAAAGATCATATATTGAAATGTTGGCTTTAACCCTTTTTAGATCTTCAACTAAATCATAAGCTTTGTTTTCATCTTTGACTTCATGTTGAGGTGGGGTTCTTCTAAGTATATAAGGTGGATTTGATTATTGTTGAATATTTACTTGAGATGATCTCATTTGGTTATTTGTGCTATTTTGACTAGGAATTATTTTGTTGGAAGGGGTATAAGTGCTTTTCTTAGTTTTCTTTCACCTTCTATTACTATTTCTTTATTTTTTCTAATTAGTATTTTCCTTTGTCTTTAGAGAATTTTTTCTTCTTTTGTTTATAACAAATCTTTTAGTAAGAATTGATACCTCATGAGGGCACTTGTGAACAAGGGAAAGCTTGATTCTTTTATTAGCCTTGGGGGAAGACTTTTTAAGATTGGGCCTATGCTCTAATGCCTTTAATTAAGATGATTAATGGATTACCACTTAGAGGCTCAATGCTCATCCTACTAGGGTGGGGCTCTAAGAGGATCAGTGGATGAGTGAAAGTCTTTCTCTATCAAGTAGTTATGCCCAAGCTCAAAATCATGTATTTAAGACTTAAGAAATAAGCACCTTAAAAGCTGAGTTTTATTAGTTAAGATAAATGAGTAATAAAATATTTTAAAAAAAATAAAAAAATTTCTTTCAATAATTATCTAGAGCATTTTTACAATAATTAGTATATGATAATTTTTTCTATAAGTGTTAAAATTTTTCTAGTAACACCTATAGTGCTTTCATAATAGTTACTTATATTTCTATTTTTTTAGCTTTTATTTATGCAAATATAACAGGCTTCTATGTTTTTTAATAGAACAAAAATAATAAGTATATAATAATTTTCCTACTCTTTTTATCCCAACCCTAAGTTTAATAATTCGTCTAATGATATAGATATACTAGAAATTTTTATTACATCTAGAAACTTACAATGGTTTTGTGGATGGTTACAAAGCCTCAACACATTTTTGAAGAAAAATAATTACATCATTGATTTAATGCCCTAAGAAAATAGGATCAATTTGAAAGAAACCAATCAATGGATTATAATTAATTTTATAATTCATTCAAATGTAAGCCAAATATGGTCAAAATAAAAAGATATGTTCTTCATCCTCTATGTGTTATTTGTACAATTTGCAAATATGTTCTTCTCTCCGTACATTGATCTAATGACCTATCTTAATAAATAAATTATGAGAGTTCATTCTTTCTCTAGCAATTTGATTCTTTAAATGAATAGAAATAGTTGAGAATAAATACTTTTAAGTACTTGATAACAAACCTCCTCTAATAGAATGTAAATAAAAAAGTATTTTTTCAAATGTATTTAACCAAACTTTAGTTAATACTTTTTCGTTTATAGTCTTTTAAAAGAGCATTTTGTTTAAAGGAAGATCCTCTATTACAATATTTTATGACTAAAGCCATAATTCTCCTTTATGCAACCATCCAATTTTTTAATGTAGCATTCATTTTCTCCTTAGCATAATTGACTTTCTTTATGTGACTTAACTTCTAAGTATAAGCAATAAATTGACAAATGGCTTTAACTTTAAGAGGAGGAAAATCTACTTCTAAAAGTAAGATATCAAAGAAGCATGCATTTTCACTTGAAATTCACATACAAATTTTTTTTTTTATCATGCTCTAATTTTTTCTAATTATGTGTGAAAAGAGAAGATCCTCATGCAACACACTCATCTTGGAGAAAATAAAGCTTGGATGGCTCTTGAAACCCTTTGAGTAATAATCGTATTCCAACTATAATTATTAGCAACTTCACTTCCTAAATATTTATAAGATTATAATATTTATTTTTGGTACTACAAACTAGAAATTTATGCAAATAAAATAGGGTTTTGAGTTTTTTCATAGAACAAAAATAATTACTATATGATAATTTTCCCAATCTTTTTAGCCTAATTCCAAGTTTAATAATTCATCTAAGGATATAGATATACTAGAAATTTTTATTACATATAGGAAATTGCAAAGGTTTTGTTGGATGGTTACAAAGCCTCAACACATTTTTTGAAGTAAATTGAAAACATCATTAATGTAATGCCTTAAGTAGATAGGGTTAATTTGAAAGAAGCCAAATATGGGAAAAATGAAACAATATGGTTTTCATCCTCTATGCTTTATTTGTACAATTTGCAAATACAATCTTTTCTTTGATCTAATTACCTATCTCAATAAATAAATGATGAGAGCTAAGAATAAATACTTTTGAGTATTTAATAACAAACCCCCTCTAAGAGAATGTAAATAAAAATGTATTTTTCCTAATGTGTTCAACCAAACTTTAGTCAAGACATTTTCTTTTATAGTCTTCCAAAATAGCCTTTTGTTTAAAGGAAGATCCTCTATTAAAGCCATATTTTTCCTTGATGCAACCATCCATTTTTTTATGCAGCATTCATTAGCTCCTTAGCATAATCAACTTTCTCCATGTAACTTAACTTTTGAGCATAAACAATAAATTAACAAAGGACTTCAACTTCAAGAGAAAGCAAATATGCTTCCAAAAGTAAGATATCATAAGAAGCATACATTTTCACTTGAAACTCACATACAAAAATAATAATTTTTGAACACACTCTAAGTTTTTCCAATTATGTGTGAAAAGAGAGGATCCTCATGCAACACAATCATATAATAATACAGGTTGGACTAGATTGTGAAAAAGTTTCCTTCTGATCTCCTATGCCAAAAATTGTTTCCTATTGTAATTATTTCTTGGAGCAAATAGAGCTCACATGCCTCTTGAAACCCTTTGAGCAATAAGGGTATTCTAGTTATAATTATTAGCAACTTCACTTCCTAAATATTTATAAGATTCACATATATCAACTCTTTTTCCCCAAGAAAATAATTATAATTTCTATTTTTAGTCTTATGAATATTAACCTTCAGTTATGGAAGATTTGAAGCATATAATTTAATCCTATTCAATGCCACATCATCTACAAAGAGAAGCATATTCAAAAATAATTCATTTACTAGCACAACATGATTAGAGACATTTTGCATCCCTTCCTCCAATTAATATATAAATATGCCAAAAAAATGTAAGGGATAAATGACAACCTTAGTTAACTCTTATTGAACTACTGCTATAGAATAGAAAGAAGAAGATTTTGTACTAAAATTTATCGAGTAACAAAATCATAAGCTTTAGAAAAATTGACAAAATAAATAAAATTTACATAGTTGGGACTTTTTGTGTTCTCCACACAATAATCAATGCCTCATTAAATCAAATCAAATGCAATAAGACTCGATGCAAATACTCAATATAAAACGAATGGAATGGAATCCTCTAGAATAAAATAGAATGTCCCGTTGACGGTCAAAGAGCGTAATATGCGGGAAGCGCATCGCTCTACACTATAGGCATACTACAGCACAGCCAATATTTGCTTGCTTGGTAGCTCGCTTGGCACAGACGCACGTACGTCATAAAAGCTGCAATCTCAATGTGCATCTTGGATGCAATATCTTCTCTTCCGTTCTCTCTTTTAATCTTTCGCTGCGTTCCGTTGCATTTGCATTTGGCTGCGTCGTTGGCAGTTGGCACTTGGCAGCAGGAGCGGCAGCAGGAGGTTTGTAAGTTGTATCCTTGTTTACGTTTCTTGTCTTGCCTTGCTTTGCATTCCTTTTCAGTTGCAGTTGCGGTTGCGTCTTATTGTTATCCATTCCTTCCTTGTTTGTTCATGCTATGCTATGTTATCGTTTGCACATGCACGAGATCGAGATCGAGATTACGGTGGAGATCTGAATCTGAAACCCTCGCCTCCCTTCGCTTGCGAGTTTTACTCTGTTGCACTGAATCTCGTTTCCGACATCTTCGTGTTGCCCTCCATAGCATAGCCACCGCTGCGCTACCCTACCTTTACATTAAACAGTCGTGAAACAATGTCAACTCTTTCTTTCTTTTTCCTTTGGATTGAATTCGAGTGCAGGATCTTTCATTGTCGCAAAAACAAGACCGCCAAAGGCTTCAATAGATAGATTGCGACAATGTTAACACTTTCTTTCTCTGTCCTTTTGATTGAATTCGAGTGCAGGAGCTTTCATTGACGCAAAAATAAGACCGCCAAAAGGCTTTGATAGATAGATAGCGACCATGTCGATGCTTTCTTTCTTTTTCCTTTTGATTGAATTCAAGTGCAAGAGATTTCATTGTCGCAAAAACAAGACCGCCAAAGGCTTCGATAGATAGATAGTGACGACGAAAAACGATGAAACTGGCGATGAGGTTTTCATTTTAACAATCTTTTGTATTGTCGCGTGAGTGAGCAGGTGTCGTCTTCCTTTGTTGAGGTTTTTGCCTTATCGGCTCCACCTTTGTATTCTTAGCGTTTCGGCCTGTTTTTGCAGCCGCGTTTGTTCATTATAATTTTCGACGTTGTGAAACAGGTACTTTGTCACTATTTCAGTATTTTGTTACTATATTTCACTGCTGTTTGTGTGATTTTGTTTTTCAAACCACCGTGTATTTTCCTTTCAAAGCAGAAATACGGAACTTTTCCTTTTTACGCTATATAAGAAGACGCAAACATAAAAGATACAGGGAAATACACAAGGAAAAAGGTACGAAGCCGAAGGCTGTTATTCTGTATCTTTATTTTTTATCTGATAATAATCCTGATAATCATTTTTGTGCTTTTTTAAAGAAAAGCTGAAATCCGATTACTGGATAGGTTTTAGAATTACTTAATCCATTTAGTTAGCCGTATGGCTATAATGGATTATATTATTTCTAAAATGCTACTGACCTAATTTAGGATCCGTGAATCTCCATAGGGACACTTAGAATATAAAGAGTACATTATAAATGTTTTTGGAGCTCAGCAGTAGCAGTTCTCATAGTTTAATATTTTTGTTATTGTATATTTGTATCATACACGACAGCTTACATCTCATGGAAATTCGGAATCTAAAATCTGAAAACAGATGTATCTTCGGTTTCTGTGTAGTAGATCCAGAACAACGTGGATTTTATTTGACGAAATTGTAGAATAATAATGCTAGTGCTTGTTGACACACTTTATTCTGGCCCAAACATGACTGCCTTAAATCTTTTGCCATTTTCTATGTCTGCGAAAGGACTGTGTGCTTGTCGAGTTTTCTAGTTTGCCAGCATGTTATTCTTGTCTCCGTATCTAATGAATTTTTTTACATGATATGGTGCCTGAGCTAAAGTTGGCCATGGAAATTCAAATGATTTAAACATTCGCATGCTTGCATTTTACCTTGACTTCTGCAGGATTATTACCTCAATATTCAACATATGGTACATTAATTAATTGGAGACCTTTACCAAGGAAGAGAAATCCAAATCCCCTCGGCCAAGTTTTCCTTAAGTACCAATTTTAAGTTTCTAACGTCAAGCTGCTTCGATCCTTGCAAAAGCTTTCTGCTTTAGGTCTTTGTCGGATACAATGGAAAACAGTCAAAGCACTGATTCTGGAACTGATCAACCTAAAGCATGCTCATTCTTTTTATACGAAGGAGAGAGGCCTGAGCAGGTCAGAGTGGAGCAGCGTCTTTCACCGGATGAAAAGTCATTAACCGAACTTTTTTGTTCAAATGGAACAATGATCTCCCCACGTCCACCTGTGAGGGGCCTGGATACGGTGAAAAGTACAGACTGTCTTGAAAGCATGGTGCAGACTGGTCCAAGCACTCCTTCGTCCACTCGAGAATCCATTGAACGCCATCCTATAATTTCAGAAGCCTGGGATGCTTTAAGAAGATCCTTGGTTTACTTCAGAGGCAAACCTGTTGGCACAATTGCAGCGTTGGATCCGTCAGAAGACGCTCTCAATTACAATCAGGTCATTAGCTTGTTTCACGTTTTCTTTCACCACTAGGAACGAAAGCTTTTGTCAAAAGTTGAAACTCTAAAGAATATTCACTTCTGCAACTAAAACATGGAAAGTGTGTGTGCATCATATCTGAGCCGCTTGATTGAATGCCTTTTGTTGATTCACTTGTTGCATGTTCGCTGTAACCCAGGTGTTCGTAAGAGACTTCTTTCCTAGCGCCTTGGCCTTTTTAATGAACGGGGAGCCAGAAATCGTTAAGAATTTTCTGCTAAAAACTCTTCGACTTCAAGCGTGGGAAAAGCGTATAGATTGCTTCACTCTCGGGGAGGGCGTTATGCCTGCAAGCTTTAAGGTTCTGCGTGATCCAACTCGTGATACTGATACGATGATCGCTGATTTCGGCGAGAGTGCCATCGGTAGAGTTGCTCCAGTGGATTCAGGATTTTGGTGGATCATACTGTTGCGTGCCTACACCAAGTCCACCGGAGATCATTCTTTAGCAGACATGGCAGACTGCCAACGTGGCATCAGACTAATACTCACACTGTGCCTTGCCGAAGGGTTTGACACGTTTCCAACTCTTCTTTGTGCAGATGGATGCTGCATGGTCGATCGAAGAATGGTAACGTATCGATCTTTTCCCCTTACCTCACCATGTTTGTTTGTTTTCTTTAATTGTCCGACACTTTTCTACGGATCTGAGACCGTTAACAACGTTGCATACATCACCGTTTCCCCTTTTCCTTGTTCTAGAAGTGGCCTTACCAAACCTGCAATAGTGCCAACATGCTTCCCTCTGAAGTAGTACTAAAATAGAGTCTGAACTCTATATTTTAATTCGGTATATCTGATCTGTGGCATTGGAAACACAGGGAATTTACGGATATCCCATTGAAATTCAATCCTTGTTTTTCATGGCACTAAGGTGCGCCCGCAAGCTTCTTAAACCAGATGCCGGTGGCAAAGAGTTCCTAGAACGGATAAGCAAGAGGTTGCATGCATTAAGCTTTCACATGCGAAGTTATT
Organism: Gnetum montanum; assembly: GCA_015680685.1. Lineage (NCBI taxonomy): Eukaryota > Viridiplantae > Streptophyta > Gnetopsida > Gnetales > Gnetaceae > Gnetum > Gnetum montanum. The sequence continues at coordinate 35,452 of MNCI01005547.1, read as the reverse complement.
TCTGGCTTGACTTTCAACAGTTGAATAACATCTACAGATACAAAACGGAGGAATATTCCCACACTGCCGTGAACAAGTTCAACGTGATTCCGGATTCTATTCCAGACTGGGTCTTCGACTTTATACCTACAAGAGGAGGCTATTTTGTAGGGAATGTAAGCCCGGCAAGGATAGACTTCCGGTGGTTCTGTTTAGGCAACTGCATTGCCATTTTGTCGTCCTTAGCAACCTCAGAACAATCCACTAGAATAATGGAATTGTTTGAAGAGAGATGGACAGAGCTTATAGGAGAGATGCCTCTTAAGGTTTCTTACCCGGCTTTGGAAGGTCACGAGTGGCAAATTGTCACTGGATGCGACCCAAAAAATACCAGATGGAGCTACCACAATGGCGGATCTTGGCCAGGTAAATAATAGTAATCGTTTTCAATGAAAAAGAGTTTTAATGAAATCTTACCTAGTTAAGACATTTACAGACTTTTTTTTAACATGTATTATGCAACTGTTTTAAATTCTAGGACAAAATCACAATCTTAATGTGGGATTCCAGGATGTTAATCTTTTGTTTCGCTGTTTAGATGTTTTATAGTTTTATACTGTAACAATTCCAGTTTAGCGGTCCATTTTGCCACCATCACACGGAGAAATTTAAAATTAGTCATTCTTGTTTTAGACTAGCAAGTTGGAAAAGCCTAGGGCGGGCATCCAGGGTAGAAACGGAGAAACTATTACCCTGGGCTCACTACTAGCGGAAATAAAATCTAGGGGAATGAAAGCAAAAACAAAAAAACCACAGGATGACACTTGCTGTAATGTTTGTGTTAAACTGTCTGGATTTCTATGGTGTTTTTGTTTTAAAACAGTTTCTAAAACTGCTTTGCTGATATTGCTTATTTTTTAATTTGATTAAGTCCTGTTATGGTTATTCACGGCTGCCTGTGTCAAGGCTGGGAGACCGCAAATGGCGAGACGAGCAATTGAGCTGGCTGAAGTAAGACTCTCCAAAGATGGCTGGCCTGAGTACTATGATGGGAAGCTTGGGAGGTATGTTGGAAAACAATCCAGAAAGTGGCAAACATGGTCCATTGCAGGATATCTTGTAGCCAAAATGTTGCTGGAAGATCCGTCTCATCTGGGTATGATTGCATTGGGAGAAGACAGGAAAATCGAGCCTGCTCTCACTAGATCTGCTTCTTGGACGGTCTGAGACAAAATGTTTTCTTCAAGTTTTTGATGTTTGACTTTTCATTTGAAGAAACATGACTTTTCACGCGATGAAACATGTCAAACAAGAGACGCTTCTTGTCACGGCGGTAGCAGTTTCTAATAAATTGTGTGTGGACAATTTGGAACAATATTATAGATAATACATTTATAAAGATGTGCTAAACATTGTTTTCCAATATGTTTTCAAAAGCGTAAAACGATGATTTTGTCATATGCATGATGTTTGTTGCAATGTTACTTTTTCACCGCGCGAAGAACAACTTTTGAAAAGCGCGGATAATGGTGAACTGTCTTTGATTGATTGTTTGTAAAAGAGCATAATGCTTAAAGCATTGTACAGTCGACTGATAAAATTTAGTAATAGCATTTTTTGTTTGAACAGTTATATCAGAGATGCACCCAAGCTTACTTTTATTTCTTGAATTTTTTTGGATCTAAAGATTAGTGCACAATCAAGAAGTTTATATTTGAGAGGTTACGTATAATAGTTAAAGATTTTATGGTATTTAACCATTTCTAGTTTGATGCTTGTGCTAAGATTGAGAACTTTCTTTTTAAATTTTTCTCTCCTTTCCTGGATGTTCACATTATATTCTAGAAGTCGATCATGATTTAGAGTCTCTCTAAGGATTAGAGATGGGGCCAACTTTGTGTTTTCATTTTGGCAAGAAAGGATTAGAGATGGGATCAACCTTATGTTTAAATTTTGGCAAGAATTTTTGGATTGTGGTAGTTTATAGTCTAAAAATAGACCATATCGTATGGTTTGTTGGTGTATTTTGAACTTGGATATGGTATGCTCTTACTTTACTAGAATTTTCTTTTTTCCATTTTTTGATTCATATACAAATTTTTTTGGTTCCACAATATGAATTTCTTTTTGGTTTCATAATAATGAATGTGAAAAATGCTTTCCAATGATATTCATATTACTTATAGTTGATGATCACCATCTGATGTCATTTAGTGATTTCTTGATGTTAACATACAATGATACTGATTGCTAAGTTTTGTGATGTATAGATCACTAGGTTCAAGACATTAGACACATTTTGATGTCATACTAAAATCAAGATAAATATATACTATGAATATATTATAATCCATCATGTTATACGTATTATACTTAAAATATAAGCAAAGAATGTCACAGAATAGTATTAAACTAAGTGTTTCTATTCCATTCTTGTATTGTGTTGTATTGTATTATTCCCTTCCTAGGAAAGCCAAAATCAACATTTATATAGATGTAATGAACAATTAACATTAGTTAAGAAACATAAGAAATATAATTATCCATAACTAAATCTAAACTTTAAGTCATATAAGACAACATTGTAAATGGTGTATATAAGTATTTAAGGTGTTGTTGAATATAGACATAAACTAGCATGTTAAGCTTACTAAAATACATAAAATCTTTAATACTACCCCTCTAGCATAACATGGCCATTAATAATGTTGCTTTACTATCTACAACCAAATCCATGACATCAAATAAATGAGTGATAATAAACACCACCCAATTACTAAACTTCACAATACCACATAAATTAGAAATTTATAGGAACATCCAACGATGTAGAGTAGTACTCTAAAGTGGAATTTCTATTAGAAAAAATGCATTAAAAAAAGAGTATTGTAAGATCTAAGAAATTTGCAACTTAATTTCTAACTAATGAAGCTAATATAAACATTAATCATAGTATGATGGTAAGCAAAATTTCTTTTGTAAACAAAAGTTGTATACTATTTTGGTCATTTTAAACAATTTCTAAAATGCAAGAAAAACAACTAGAGATACTAGTTAGGTATCTCCTTTAACATATATTGCAACATAACTAAATTTTAAACCATGGAGAGGGAATACATGGTTGTCATAGCAAATTAAAGTTTAAATAACTTCATTGTTCAATAAAAGAGTCTATAACAATGTTAATACAAATAGAGGAAGCAAATAACTAGAATCATTAATCAATAAAAGAGTCTATATTTACACTCATAAGATTGTGACAAATATTTGATGCTGATTCAGGTTATGGTTCTGCTGTAAAATTGTTCACCATGGATTTTTTAGGAATCGTAGGAATTTCAGAAGGCGATAATGGAATAGCTTAAGCTAGCTCTTTGACTTTAGGTTTAGCAAACATATTTTTCATTTTTACTTGAACTTCATTGAAAGTGGCCAAGAGTGAGGGTGGCATCATAGTGAAATCAGACTCAAGCCCATATCCCTTGCCTAAGGCAAATTATAGTGAGCTATGAAGCTATCAATTACAACTTGTTCCTACAAAACCATTCACCATAGCTTCTAAGTTCTTCTACTCTATCTTGAAGGTCTCTGATAATTCATTCTTTTGAGTAATAAGATATTTCATATAATTTTGTGGAGAGCCAATCTCCTCTTGGAGTTCATAGGTCTTATTTTGCATTGTTAGCTTGTCATCCTTTAGCACCATATTTATCACCATCAATTCTTTCATTCTACTTGTAAACTCCACCTTAGTACTAGAACTCATGACATCCCTTTTTTATTTCAACACAACTAATTCTTATGATTGTTTCTTTACAAATTTTAGCACACCTTCAATCTCTCCCTTAAACTTCAAAAATGCTTTGGTATATTTTATTTTCTTTTCATAAGAAAATGTGAAATATTTATTTAATGCCTTATTTTGTGCCAAAGTCATATCAAAAACCATCTTATTATTTCTCAACATTGCATCGTAAGCTTCTACTCTAAAATAATATCCCACTGCAGTGTAATTTATATACATCAAATCATATAATAAATCATTACTTATTACAATGGAATTTACTTTTGAGAGCTAGCTAAGGTCTTTATTTTACCATGCCTTTTATCATTGATGGAAAGTCATATGCATTTAAATCCCTAGGATCTTTCCATGCAACTTTATTACATAATGTTTTCTCCATGGGACTCTTCTCTTCTGATGCCTTAAAGAAGTTAATAGTCACTTCTAGATGAACGACCTTATTCTCAAAACTATCATGCATCATGAATAGAGAAAAAAATCACTCTTCTTTCTCCCTCCCTCACTCTAGACATTAGTAGGATACTTTATTTCTAGAATCTCAAAGGTAGTCTAGTCAAGTTTGAAGAAGGCTTCAGGAAATAATTGGAACTAACTCTTTTTCTTGCTTTCACAACCATGGTGACATCTAAAATATTGGAATTATTGAAGAGCTTTACAAATGTAGGCAAAAGGTAGTCATAGGAAAAGTCATGAGTAGATGTTGTGTAATAAGATAAAGATTTTTCCTTTATTTCCATTTTTAAAATGGACAATCAATCTACGTGGCTCCCTTCCTTCATCGCGACATGGAGCAAGTATATCAGAGGCCAAGAGATAGCATTTTTCTTGTCTTTTATAACAATACAACAAGTAATGATGTCAGCCAACTCGAAATATGGCATCTTTAGTTGTGAAATTAGGATTCTTGCAATGTTAGTGGTACGAGCCTTTCCCCATTCATCTTCATTCATAAAGCACTCTAGTAGTTAGTGCCTAGGGAATACCACCTCCTTTAGAGCAAAATTAGTCTTTACTATCTAAAAGAAAAACTATAGAAACCTCTTCTAAATTCTAGCAAACCAACTAACTATCATAGTAATGATATTGAACACTGACCTTGGGGTCACATATCTAATGTACTCTACTTTAGATAAGAGTATGTTAGAATTTTTTATTTTGTTTGACACTACCTCGTAATGAGTGGCCATTGCATAATGCAATTTCATTTTCTTAGTACTAGCCTTTGAACCAAAGGCTTCAGTGTGGAAATATCCATGATGATGATTACGGTGATGATTATGTCACTTTGGTGATGATTATGGGTTATGGTGCTAGCAATGATTATGGTGACGATGTGTCACTTTGGATGTGCTTAGATGAGATTTAATCATGGGGTGCACTAATTGTGCTTCCTTTTGGAGGAACCTCATGTTTGTCTTTGTCCTATGATGCCACAAATTATTTTGACAAACAGCATATATGTAACTAGAAAAAAATAGGGCTTTTGAATTTAAAATATTAAATGGGGAAAAATATCATGTGCTTCAAATTAACTACATTATGCATGGTTTTCCTATCATAGAACCAATTTTCAAAACTTAAAAATTAAACTAACTTAACAATAAATTTAAAAAATAATGAGACATCTTATTTTTATGTTTTAATATAACAAACTATGATATTTCAAGTACAAATTAACTTTAAGTACTTATAGATGAAAATAAAAAAAAAATAAGTGAACTCAAAACTCAATTCACTAGCAATAGCAAAAAAGTATTTCTTGGTGCACTACGATCTCTCTATGATTTTCACAATTTGATTGTAAACGAGAAAATGAAAATTTATGGCTGATTTTTATACGTACCTTCCCATTAAATACAACTAGCTACCATGACATTATAAATGTTTCATAATAATAATTAACAACGTCATCAAAACCTAATGTTTCAATACTATGTTAGATTTTATGATGTTTAGATCATTAGGTCTAAGGTGTTTGAATAATTTGATAAATATACCCCATGAATATAATATAATCTATGGTATTATATATATTATACTTAAAATATAAACAAAGAATGTAACTAAGCAGAATATTATGAAACCAAGTATCTCCATTCTTGTATTATATTATGTTGTATTATCCCGCTCCCCCTCCCCTTCCCTTAAGAAAACTAGAATCAATACTTCTATAAATGTAATGGAATAGTCATGTCTAAATAGTGAACAGATACAATGAACATTTAACATTAGTTAAGAAATATAAGAAATATAATTATTCATACCTAGCTTTGTATAGTACATCATAATGGTATATACAAGTATTCACGGTGTTGCTGAATATAAACATTAACTAGCATGTTAAACTTGCTAGAAAACATCAAATATTTAATAGTGATTTTTCTTTATTGTGTTTCTTTTCTCAATCAATGTCTAAAATTGTCTAGTAATTAGTGCTAATGTTATTTGGTGATTTCATTGACTTTACTTGGATAGGTGTAATGTTGAACTTGAATTAATTGTTCATCATACTTCCATGATTAACTTATTAATTATTCATCATACTACCATGACTTATTAAAAACTCATCCTNCTGCAGAAGAGCCTCGCGCCCGCGTCGATCCGGCGACGAATCCCCCGCATCCGGGTGGAGTCTAGCGGACGTGCGGCGGATACAAAAATAAGATAAATTTTTTTACAAAATTATAGAGGTGACTCAACTAACTAACTTGATTAGACTTTAATGCCACATTACAAATTTTATTTGAGTGATTTATAAATGATATAATATTAGATAGACATAAAAAATTTACAAAAACTAGCATGCCTTCAAAAAATTTCTTCAACAATAGGTCTTCGTGTTGTTCTAGGCAATGGTGGTTTCTCTTACTATGGTGGCTCTTGCAACTAGTTCATAGCTTGCTCCTCCATATGGAAATAACAATGTTGAGCTATATTTAGCATTCATGCACTATGGCCTTATGACATCCCTTCATCATGCTCCACAATCAAGTCCATTGAATGTAATACATCTTATTCAAGACCAAAACCATTAAGTCCATTGAGTGTAACACGTCTCATTTGATGGAAAAGCCATTAAGTCTTTTGGAAGTAACACACCTCATCCATCAAGGAAACCATGTCAAAATCAGCATTGGCAAAGAAACCCAATGAAGGTTTCACCATACAAAAAAAATGAGGGTGCAAACTTCCAAGAAGCTAGATGGAAAAAGAAAATCAAAGAACAAACCTATCGCTCCAAACATGCAAAGGGAGGATCCCAGGGGCCAAAGAAACCTTGGATCAAGGTTTTGAGTCCTCAAATGCATTTGCTAAGTGACCAACATCTCAAATCACTAATTGACCAACATGTTAGTGCCATAGCCTTAATGTCAACTAGAGAGTGCATTGTTAGCCCTCAAAAACATTTCCTTGTAACCTCATTACCATCATCTCATCATAGCCTTATCCAATTATCACAAGTGCTCTTTAGCATGGTTCAACATGACTGAATCGAGCATAGAGACGGATTGTCAATGATGGACTTGTAATGGTGTTTTATATTCTTTGTCAATGCCTCTCGAGTTAATCTTCAAACGCCAACAAAGAGGGGCCAATGAAACATCACCAAATTCACATGTTGTAACCTTTGTAACCCCATCCCATGAAACCCAAGGCAAAACTTCTTTGTAAATGTGAAGATTGTAACCCATGAGATGCAATTTCACATACTTTATACTTTTGAGGTTGAAAAATGCCTCAAAAGTGGTCCAAGCTTCATCCCCCATGTGAAAAAAGTCACATAATGTCTATCTTTGGGCTTTGGAGGGTTGAAAATGCCTTTTGGGATGCCAAAATTGGCATTTTGATGGGTTTTATGGGGGGTATAGCATTTTCTACGCTGAAGACACATGCATGGGGGTATAACTCACCTACCCCCAGCATTGAGGGATGTGATGGAATCTATGCTTAGCGAGGAGGGGTGTGATAGCATCTATGAATAGCTTAGAGGTGTATGGCCTTCACCTCCTAATGTTGACACATCAAACAACCCCACACCTTCATGGACAAAATCGCAATGAGGATCCTACATGTCAACATTGTAGTTGGAAGGCCTAACATGGATGGACAAAGCCAGCATGGATAAAATTCTTATTTAGTATTTTTGGTAAATGGAATGGACATGGGAGTATGACACTTACCATATATGGCAACCCCCCTTGATTTGGACATCCACCTCACCTGAGTGTAGCAGAAATTTGTAGCTAATTTATCAACAATTTGCAACCAAGTTTGTAGCCAATTTGTAGCAAAAATTATGGACAAACCCTATAAAAGTCAATCGCCTACACCATGAAACAGTTCCACACTTTTGGCAGTGTCACCCTTTGGCATTTTTGAGCATTTTGGAATTTTGAGAACTCTTGCAACCTTGCAAAAACATAGCCTCTCAAATCCTCTCACGTGGAGCCCCTTACCCCCTTGTTTCCCCCTTACCCCCTTGAGAGCTATGAGAATTTTGTGTTCATGTTGTAAATCTAGAAACCCAAACTCCCAGTATTGTTCACTTGGCTAGCCAAAATCCCTCATGCCTATCATCCCCCTTGCATCAACAACATTGCAGATCTAGTGTGACAGTAGTGAAGGTTCAATAACATCAAGAGTGATAGAACATCCAAATCATGAAGTGGATTGCAGAAGCTTCAGTGAACCCCTTGCTCCTACAAGCAATCTTGTATACATTTTTTGTACCCCCTTTATTCTTTTGAAATAAAGATTACAATTTTATTTGTGTGCAATTTTCATTGTTTATCGTGTTTTGGCATAATTTCTCTCAAATCTGTATTTTTAAATTTTATTTGCATTACCACCATTTGCATTTTGTAAGTTCTTAGGTGATCACCAAACTATCTAGGGTACCAAGGATCTCATTTTTTGTGGAGGCCCTAGAGATCCAAGGTTAAGAACTATGTGCATCAAAAACTTCTTGGTTCCTCTAGCAGCCGAGGTTTTTGGTCACAACATTGATGTCTAAGATTTCTCCCTTTAACTTGGAAGATAAGATATGAAGTTTAGAAAATTTTTTATTCATATTTTTCTTTACCTTTTTGAGTAAATAATGTAGGATAAGAATTTCTTCATGTAATATACTATACTTTCTAGCATACTTACCTCTTGACTCATCAAAAATTTGTGATGAATTTTCATTTATAAGGGCCATACATATAAGCTGAGAATCTTTTGTGGTGTCATCAACATTTTCTTCACTTTTCTCTCCATCATCCTAGCTTGTGTAGAAGTTGGTCTTTTTCATGTCCATGTTAGTCTTATCCTTTTGTTGTAACCTACCATTGCTAGGAAATTTGGAGCCCACATGGCCTCTTCCACCACATATCCAACCAAGAGAGTTTAGTGTACCAAGAAACCTTTATCTTCTAGAAAATTGAGTTTTGAGTTCATTTTTTTTTTCATCTGTAAGTATTTAAAGTTAATTTGTAGTTGAAATATCATAGTTTTTTATTAAAACATAAATAAAAGATGTCTAATTAATGTTTCTTACTCTTAAATGATCAAGTTTCTATATTCTGAATTAACCAATTAATTGTAAAATAAAAAACTTTGTTGGATCTTACAATTGAATGAAAAGTTGGATGATCGCATCCTAGAGCCTTTACACTTATGACTTTGTATTTTAGAGTTTGGTTTTTGTGATCATCATCTTTTCCTTGATTGATATTAATTTATATTGTACCACCATGACATCCTCAGGAATTTCAAAAATGTCTTGAATACTTTACCTTATTTGTAATAATCTATCAAAGACATCCTCATGTTGCTTCACACTCATTGTTCTTAGACTAGCATATACTTGAATATCTTGCACACCAGTGAAATCATGAATAGATGCTATCATAATATTTAAAGCTACACTAATATGATTAACAACATCCTTGATGGTAGCTTCTTAGTATTCATGAAACATAACCAATATTGTGGTACTAGTGCATGACACAATGATAACTTCAAATGTGGAAGCATTCCCATATATTTGTGTTGTCAAATTATCACTTATAACATTCATTGAGATATGGTTGGTGATAAAATTCATGGAGACTTTAGGTTCATCCATGGATACACATAATAATTGTTAAAAGTCTCTTCACCTATAGCTCATGGATTATGAAATTTCTTGTAGATGGCTCATGGCTGCTTGATAGACCTTATGATCTACTACAAGAACATGAGTACTTGGTTCTACAGCTCTAATTTTTGTTGCATGTGTGCTTTCTAGAACTTTGGTACTAGAAGGTTCTTCTCCTTGATCCTTGTTTGCATATATTAGTTTAATCATTTGTTCCTATAATGAATTTGGAGTTCTTTTGATCACATTATTAGTGTATTTAACTATCCCTATCCATTTTCACAACTTCCTGATTAAATAGACAAATGGTAGCATAAGCTTGCTTGATTGTCACTCTACAAATTGCCTCTCAATCTTCAAGAAAAGAAAATAAGCCATGTTTACTAGATACTTTCTACTCAAGATAGTGCTTCCTCTTATTGCATAAGTGGAATTCTTATTTAAGCACTTCATGGAGTAAATGTGATATGTCCTTATCTTGAAGCATATCCTTTCAACTAGAGATAGGGATCAAAATATCTTACTTTTATCCCCATAGGCTATCTCCAATCATAAATTCTTAGTTCTTGTATTTGACCAGTAAAAACTATAACTATTTTAGTACCAAAGTTGGATAATCCCAATGCTACAATGATAACTTCAACAAAGTAGAATACTAAGACTCTGATATTTACCATAGAATGTACTTACCTACTATGCCAAAATTGGTACATTTTTGTAAGGTAGTATTCTATGTTAGTTAAATTATTGGCCAAAACAAAGAAGCTTACAAATGCTTTTGTACCTTCTATGATGCAATGTTATGTTGTTAATTAATGCTTAGATATTATTAATTTTTGATGAATTTTTTGTGATTTAACATACAGTTGCAAACTCATGCAAGTCCCAATCACTTGTAGTCGATAGTCCTGGAAACTTCATTCATACTTTTCATCCATGAAAACTCTTTTGATGAGTCGACAACATAGTAGGAGAGCACCTCAACACCAAAGGGATGATATGAAGCTTTTTTGAGTCAACTTGTAAATCGAAGATGCTTGAAACTCAATTAGAATAGGAACTATGAGCTGATGTGACCCATGGTAGCTTGTAGTACACATTCATCTACTAAAGGTAAGGTAATGCATATTGCAATTTTCTTCGACATTAAGGAACTAATGATAAACTAGAAGAGGCAATTGGATATGACTTGTATCAATTTGCAATGAATATATTTCTAGAAGACTACTTTTATTAGTGTGAGGTCATGCCTCATGGAACTTCTGGATTGTTCAAACTCTTGACCATTAGAAATTGAATAATTAATCATTGAAGACTCATTTTAGATGAATGCTACTTAAGGGCCACTTAAGCCCATGCAAAGGTTTCAATAGAGGTGAAATGAAACTATCAATGAAGTTCTTGAGTCCATCTCTAACATCCATCTTTTGGCCATTTTAAGGGGACAGTCAATGAATTTATCAAGTTAAAACTATATTACTTAGAGTCCTAGTCATTGAGTCAAGCATTCTCCTAGATTAAGAGCATTAAAGAGGTAGTTAAAGCTAGTAATAATCCTATGTACATCACCTATAAGAACCAACACAACAAGAGAGATAGGAATATGGAAAAACAAATCCATGAAGTCGTGACCACGATAGTCAAAGAACCTAAAACAACACAATTAAAAGCCACTAAAAATACTCAACCATCAACATCTAATGCTTTCATGTCCAATCCTGCATAGCATAACTTCAAATGAAAAGATTATTCTAACTACACTAAACTACCTATGAAACCATTAGAGATTTTTGACTAGTTACATAGAAGTAACTGTATCCAACATAAACAACTATATAAGGATGCCTGCAAGAGGCATTATCATCTTTGAAAAATCACTAGGAAATTCACTATATCCATGAAAGATAATCCTCCTATTCCCAAGTACTTTAAGTTAGATAGATTCTACCACTATCATTAGCTTTCCAACCTTGATATTGATTTTTGTGTGGCCTTAAAATATAATATACAAAAGATGGTAGATAGTGGAGATTTAGTTCTAGATGCATCTAATCCAATTAGGCCTCAAAATCAACCCATGTAGATATATAAAGATCCTCTTAATGCCAATAATGATCCATTCACTATAGTCATGTTTAATGTTCATGATAGGCCTAAACCTGTCAAGAAGTCGTTTTTGGTTCAAGCACCTCCTCATGACAAAAGGGCTTCAACTTCTAGAAATTCAAGGACTCTTTTTGTTATAATGATACCACCACCTACACCTCCCAAATAATCATTTGTCATCAAAGTTTTCCCACCCATAATTGCTCAAGTTGTAGCCTAAGTTGATGAGCATCCTCCCATAGTGGCCAAAGCCTCAATCCCTTCTCAGCTAAATAATAAGAAATTGTCCATGAAACGATGCAAAAAGCCAACTCCTAAGCCTAAGACTAAGGATGCCAACCAACCAAAAGTCTAAAAGGAAGTAGATTCACAAAATCCTACCCTAATTTTAGTCATACCCATGGACTCCAATGCTTAAACTACATCAACTATCCAAACTAGGAAGGGAAACCAAACATAAAAAAAGGAAGAGAAGCAAAAATAGTAAATGTTGAAACACAAGCTTAAAATCATAGGTAGAATGGAGGAAGTCAAAGCCAATAAAACTGAGAAATCATCCAACAATGATAAAGACTTCCTCATTACCATGGAGTAGGTCACACTCTCGTTAAAATAGAATAATGCTTTCTTGAGCTTTTATGACTTAGTTATGATCTCTCTTATCCATCGAGAAGCCTTGGTTAAGATGTTGACTTCCATTCCTGTAAGTGAAGACATTCGAGCCAATGAAGAGTTTACCCAAGCAATGATAGTACCATCCTCATGCAAGGAATAATTGAAGCTAATCACCTTGATGTTTTGTGATAGTGAGGTAAAAACCAACTTGCAAAGTGATGAAGAGTTGAAAGCCTCCCTCTTCATAAAGATCAAAGTTGGCTAGTACAAAGTACACTGGGTACACATTGATGACAGAGCAACCACAAATGTAATCCTCCTATCCATCATAGAATGCTTAGGCTTGTTTGAAAACATCCAAGACACCTTCACCTTTTCATTTAAATCATTTAACAGGTTACATGTAGCAGTGAAAGGCTCCATCTTGTTAGACTTCATTGCCAAGGAACAATTCCCTACATCAATTGATTTCCTAGTTGTTGAAGAAATAGTAGGCTTCAATTTAATTCTAGGAAGATCATGGTTGGTAAAACTGCAAGTAGTTTCTTCCCCAATCTACTAGGAGATTCATCTACCTTATAAGGGAGGTGAAATTGTTATCCATGGAGATAGCACATTTTTTTATCTATTAACAATGTTGAATTTAAGAAAGGATTTGTGATGGAATTCCAAGAAGAAACTTTCATAACTGGAAACAAAGTCAAGGACCACAACAAAACCAACCAAGCCAATGCCAACAATAATGGGGCCATAAACGATTCATGGGAAGAGCTCCCATTTAGTATTATGAACAAAGGGAATGGGAAGTACAAGATCATGCAATAAAAACCTTATCAATTTCCTAATCTTTCAAAGATTAGAAAATAGTTGCATGATTAAACATGTTGCTCATTTTCTTTTCCTTGTACATATGAAGTAGTCATTTATTTCCTAGCCTTGTTTGCCTTATTTACATATTTGCACTTTACATTTTACTTCATGACATAATATTTGTTAATTTACCTTATAGATTTATTTTCATAATTCACATTGATTCGTATTTTATGTTTACTTCTATGTTTGCGGAAAAGCATAAAAGTATAATATACATATAAAACATAAAAAACCAAAAACTTTTAAAACATAAAAATTAAAAATTAAAAATAGTAGCCAAAACCAGTTTTAAACCAAAGCCTAATAGCAACATGTAACATAATTAAAATGAAAATAGTATGCATAGTCACACTATGTGACAGATAACAAAACAAAACAAAAAATATACAATGGCCATTGTTTAACACATAACAAAATAGAAATAATATGTAGTCTCTATGACTATAATAGCCAAATAAAAACAATTATAATAATATGACAAAAATAACAAAATATGTCATGTCCATCAATATCTAAATCAAGCCATAAGAGGAGGAGGATTATCATCAACATCATTACCATCATTGCCTAAGGCCTGTAAGCAATAAAAACATTCAAACATTAGTAATGATACTAACCATAAACATAATCAACAATCATAAAAGAACCATAAAAAACAAAACATAAAATTTAAAACAAAGTCTTGCAAACCTTAGGAAATTCAAGAGAAATATCCTCTAGTGCAAAATTTTGGTTGTTGATCTTCAACTTGTAAAAAATTTGGTCTTCACTCATATTGGTCCAACTCATATCTCCTAGATCTACTCCTACAAAGATTTTTCCCTTCTATATATCTATCCACTTGAGAGGAGCATGAGAAAAAGTAGCCATAGAAGTTTCCCTAGACACAGTAGTGATCTAAAAAGCAAAAGAATCAACAACCATCACTGATTTCTTGAACCTAGTAAATGTATTCTTTGTTCCTTTCCCTTGTACAAACAACTCATATTTTCATCATGCCATAGTCTCCTCATGTCATGATTTCATGTAGTTCTCCTTTTCTAACTTGTACATCCACTTATGATCCTTTTACTTTTTTCTCCATTTTAACACCCAAACATAATAATCTTACCAATCCTTACTCTTGGCTAGAGAAACCTTCCCTTATATTACACTCCAATAATGGGACCACTCAATCTCATTCTTATGCAAGGAATCCCTATTGGCCATAAAAGCCTCTATGAACTCCTTACAATCTTTAAGGCTTTTGACTTTATTTATTAGCTCCTTATTTTGCTTCTCTAATTCTAAGTCCCATTCCCACAAAAATGTGTTTGAACATTGGTACTTCCAAAATGTTTTTGCACAGGTTGCAGAACATTTTGTAGCTCCTTCATTCAATCTTCATGAAATGTTCTCCACATAAAGAGGTAGTTCAAGGAATTCATCGAATTCAAAGTCTTGGAAGGAGTTCCATTTTACTTTAAAAACTAACACATACAAAAACACCAAAAATATTCAAAATATTAAAATATTTTAAAAACATAAAATTATTGAAAGCTAATTAAAGCTATAAAAACCTTGAAGTCATAAAACCATGAAAACTAAAAAAACCAAAAAAATGTAAGACAAAAATATTTTAATTTTGCTTACCAACATCAAAAGCCAACAATTGTAGTCTATCAACCATATCATTCATCATTCGCTCCATAAACTTCATCTTGTCTAGTGCCTCCATCTAAGGTTTATTATGAAATGTGACCATGGATGTTTCTGGAAGAGGATCATGCATTGCAATGGCTCTAGCAATCAATAAAATTTACAAATATATATATATATATATAATTTGAAATAAAGTATAAAAAACATCAAAATTTACTAGGAAAATCATAAGACAAGTCCATTAGAGGGTTGTCTTCTAAAGGTAAATCACCTAAGATGGAATCCAAGACATCTAGCACTTCCTTGGATGACATTTCCTCTTCTTCCTTGCATTGTTTCTCCTCCTCTGTAATAGCCTTAACAACCAACTCCTATTTCCAAAGATAATAAAATTAAAACAAATTAGTAAACATTTTTAGCAAAAAAAATTACAACAAAAAAATAATACAAAAACTAAAAAATCAAAATATAAAAAATATATACATACCTAAATAGCCTAGTTGACCTTGTTAATCTTGACGGCTAGCTTCTTAGGTGCTAGCTGGCTAGCAACTAAAATGTTTTCGACCTCTTCATCTTTTCTCTAGCAATGCCAACTACTTTTGCATGTATTCTTTTTGCCATTTTTGCAGTGCCACCAGTGGTAGCATGGGGGCTTCTTCCCTGTGCTATCATGAAAACAACATGTAGACCACTAACATTCATAGTGGTAATGGACAATAACTCTTCTACATCCTCCACAAGTAGGTCTTGGATACATATCACCTAAGTCATGTGTTTAGCCCAAGGCTTGAAAAGCTAGAAGGAATTATGTGCTACCTACTTTCCATCTCTCTTAATCACCAAGAACTCCACGAACCTTCTAATATATGCACCAAAGAACATAAAATGCACATGGAAGATAATATCAAGGTTATTACAAAGTTTTTGAATTTCACCCCTTAGACCAATGAACAAAAAGGTAGCCTAAATGAATCTAGTGTCATTAGTCAAAATCTTTCTCATGGTCTAGTCTTGTTGAACCCCTATAGTTCTCTTCTACAACAATATCATGGGAAATACCTTAGAGTGGAAAAGATGGAAAGTCTTATTTGCCTCCTCAATATCACACTTGCTGAAAGATAACACTACACTAGGAGGTGATTTGAGCCAAGGCATCATATCCTCTCTATGACTTACATCTTTTCCTTCTCTAATAGTCACCTTGACACCACTAGAAGTGATGAGAGTGGTTATTCTGGTAGTTTATTCTAATTATTAGAGCAATTACTCTAGCGGTTTATTCTAATTATTAGAGTAGTTACTCTAGTGGTTTATTCTAATTATTAGAGCAGTTACTCTAGCGATTTATTCTAATTATTAAAGTGGTTACTCTAATTANTGAGCACACCTTGTGTACAGCAATAAAGATGAGCTCTTAGATTCATCCTTGTAGCACTTGAGATTGGTTTTCTAACACATTTCTTTTATTTTATTTTCTTATGCATTTATTTTATTTTATTTTATTTTATGCACTTTACATTTTGTTATTAGCACATCAATTCATTTTGATCAATTAAGAAAATCATTAAATTACACAAGCACGACCACTTCGAGCATGTGTGTAATGCTTGGTAACCTAGTAACAATTAGTGTTTGGTAATCCCAACAATGTTGCATTGGTTCAGGATGTGTATAGTAAATTGGAACGGATGCTAGTGTTAGGATTAGTTAGAACTTAGTTAATGAGTAGTTAAGTTAAATTAGTCACTTAGTTACCTCTCTTAGTTACCTCTCTCCTTCCCTACTAGCACAGGACATAAAAACATAAAATCTATAAAAATCATATGCCTCAAGCTTGCTTAACCATACAATGGTGACATATGGGTAAGCTTGGGAAGACAATGATCAACCAACCTGTCCTTGTTCCACAAGGGCACATAAGCACTTAGTCCTTCAAATTCAACTAGATCATGTGTGAAACGCTCATATTCGTATGGTTAAGTGTACGTGTGCCTCACCTCTCATCATTGGCACCATTGCTGGGGACTTAGTTATTTGTGTGCTAACTAGAACATAGAAAATCATTCACATCATTGGAATGAACCCTTAGGGTTGATTGAGAAAATAATAAACAAGAATACATTGCACACTAAATAGACAAGTATGTCTCCTTATTCGTACGAAAGTGCCTCACCGCCTAGGTCTGAAATAGGAAATAGTCAACGGTGTAATACACATGATGTTGATCCACCAATCCCTCAACAAGTTCAAGTGGTATATATTCATCCTAACGAGTATATACTAGACTTCACCTTTATCCTCCATCAAGATGAACAACTATGTTGGCAAGACTTAGAAGGTAACATAGTGTTACCTCCAGATCGTTTAGTCCTAAGCATGCTTCATCATGCTCTCACATGAATTGGCATGCCGCACTTACACATAGAATACATTGTGCAAGACCATTGTACTAACCTAAATCATCGATGTAAGGCTGGAAGGAAAAACAAACACCGAAAGATTGTCAGACAGACACAGCTGACCCTGCCTTCGCCCGAGGGCAAGCTAGAAAATAAAACGAAGCCAAAGTGCCCTAGATGGTCTGCACACATATCAACCAAGGACTTCCTTGAGCGTAAACTACAGCTTGTGCTAGGGTTATCGTAATTGATATTTTAAAACATAAACAGTGTGCACGAAATGTAAACAGAAACGTATGCAGAACTGGTACTGTAAACAAAACGTAACCTAAATGTGAAACAGAGTAAACAAAATAATGGCTGGCAAAATGAGCTATATTGTATTGCTTAGAAAAGATGTGCACCAGTCAAAGCGTAGCTGCACGTGTCGATGGTAGGTCAAGTGCCAAGCCCCGAGGTGATGTGTTTCAGAAGTGCTTGGATGCTAGGAGTCAAGTGTGCTCGAGCGTCCAAGGATTGCTAGTCTAAGTTTCCTAAGTCGTCCACCTTCGAAATTCAACCCTATTTATGTGAATTGACAGGGTATTTATAGGGTTTTTCTAGGCTCAGGTGCGGAATTCATGGGTGGAATCAACGGTTGAGAGATGAGAGGAAAACGGATCTAGTGACACGTATCCAATGGACAACTGTGTATGTGTTGGATGTGCGTGGGCAAGCTACGTTCTTGACCAGGTGCATTGTATCTTACAGCATGTGTTGGCTTATGCAAGCTAGCGTACACTCATAGGAGCAATTTGACAAGCTCACAAATGATGAAGATTTACAATGAAATGATACTGTACAACAAGAGAATTTGACTTCGGCTCGCTTGATCAATGGATTGACTACTGCAAGATGTTGATTTGAGTGGTTTTATGGATGTTTGAGGAATCTCTCTTTTTCCAGGGCTCCTAGCATGAGTTGATTTGGTCCTGTCGTGTCCCTAGTATGTGTTTGGCATGCTTTTGTCTCGGCGTGAATAGTCCTCACGCTGATGAATAGTACTCACGCTGCCAACGTGACCTCAACATGAGTGAGTTGAAATGACATATTTTGCACCAAATTTTGAACTCTGAAGCTTGTTTCTTGTGTACATCAATTTCTTGACTATGTCTAACCCTAAGAGTGATCTCCAAGTTGAAAACTTGAGCTTGATGTGCCTTGTTCTAGAGCATTTTGGGTAGCTCACGTCAGACTCACGCTGCCAGCATGACCTCAGTGTGAGTGACAGCGTGAGTGTGAAAATGTGAACAATTTGTCTCCAAATTTGAATCCGTTAATGCTGAAACTTGGAGTGGACACCAATGGCCCTTGAGGATGGCTTGCACCTTCATATTTGGACCATTTTTGACTTGGATTTTGAAGCTGTTGGAGTTGCTCATGCTGAGGGCAAGCTAGCTTGACAATGTGAGTAAGCTGGCTTGAGCAAGCTGGGCATGAGTTCCATGTCTTAGTCAAATTTTGCCTCCCAAATGCTCGAAAGGGCTTGAGTCATTCTCGTTTCAAAGTGTTAGGCTGAAATTAGTGGTGTTTCATTGGCCCCTCTTTGTTGACGTCTAGAGGAATCTACCCAAGAGGCACCGACAAAGAAGTGAAAAACACCATGAACAACCAGGTACCAAGCATTATCCGTCAGCCCTTGGCTGGATGTCATCGCACCATTTTCAAAAGTACATGGGATTGAGGGAATGTAGTTTAAGATGCAAGGGGATTGGTAGTAACCAGGGGAAGCTAGGAGTTATTCAAGGGTTATAATTGCTGATGGAATTATGGAAGAGGAATTTCTCTCATGTGAATGAGCCGTATCCTTGGTCCTTATCAATAGCTAGTTTTCAGCAGACTTGAAGCCAAGACATAGGAGGTGCGTTCTTTGGAGAAATGGGACTCTTATAGAGTGTTTACGGGGTCCGTTATAAATAGCCAAAGCCACACGATGATGTGCAACATGGTCTCTTTGAGAAACAAGTGTAACTGTTTTCCAAGACAATTGCCTTCTCACTTGGGGCTTGTATGAGAATAGCCAATAGTCTTTGGTTTATGATGTCAACGAGGTCATGAAGAGGTTTTCCACACATTTTGCTCTTTGACCTTTTTGTTCTTTTTCTTTTTATTTGTTTCTTCCTTTTTTTTGTTTTCTTTTTGATGTTTTCTTTTCTTGTTCTTTTCGGTCTTTTGAAAGAGCTTTCTTTTATTTTTGTGCTCATGTTCGAGCGCTTACATTCTGCATCATGTACCATGCACTATGTTTTGTGTTGCAACTGCTTAGAGAGTCACAGTGTGCACCAGTGTATCAAGAGCTTTAGATTGAGTAGGATATGATGTATCTAGGGGGTGTAATTGAATAGGATAAGGGGGCATGATGAGGAAATAGGAAATGCATCAGGAGTCAGGAATGTACTTATGAACATATTAATTAACCCAGTTACGTGCGTCAGGAAGAATGTGATACATTGTTGTCATGATGAAGTGCATCTATGTATGAATGCCTCAGGCATGTCATCCAAGTGCAATTTCAAAGCAGACAAAATCATGAACAACATCAGCCTCATTAGGGTCCATGAGACAAATTATGCAGCAAGTCTTTGTAGAACATGAATAGCCAATTGCAGCAACACATCTTTTCAAGTTCTTTCCTGGTCATCAATGATGTCACCAGTTTATAGTCTTAACAGACTGTTGCGGGTTAGTTTCATGTCATAACCCTTTGGATGGTTCCATTTTAGCATCGTAGTGGACAATGTGTCGCTAGTTTATAATCATAGCAGACTGTGAAGAGGCAAACCAGTTTATAGTCTTAGTGGACTCTGGATGCTAGTTTCATGTCATGGTAGACAGATGTGGCAGTTTAGCATCATACTGGACAAAGCTCTGTGGTTTCATTTTATTGTCATGACTCCAGGACATTCCTATGGTGCCAGTTTCAAGTCATAGCCCCAGGACTGTTCTGTGGTATCATTTTTAAGTCATGATGCCAGGACTGTTCTATGGTATCAATTTTAAGTCATGATGCAAGGACTGTTCTGTGGTATCAGTTTTAAGTCATGATTCCAGGATTGTTCTATACCTCCAATTCATCAGACATAGTATCATTTCAGGTACAGGTGATTTGTAGGATTAGCGAACTCATTCCCATCCATGTCAGCAAGTTTGAATGCTCTGTTATTGTACACCTTTGTGACTAAGTAAGCCCCTTCCTAGTTGGCTGAGAATTTATCTGGGTGTTCACGAACGACCTTAAGGACTAGGTCTCCTTCCTTAATTAGGCATTGATTAGGGAGTGTGCAAGGCTTAGGATCCTCTGGGAAGCTATCGGCTTCAACCAATTGTTCGAGTGTGTTAGCCTTAGGCGTTGCATTGGTTGTCGTAGGTGTACCACCAAGAGACTCTTCTTCCAACACTTGTGCCATGTCTATGCCGTGGGTAGTCGAAGAGGAAGTGTTATCACCATGGATGATAACTTGACCACCTTCGTATGGAAGGTGGATTTCTTGGTGGATGGGAGAGGAGATGGCGCGTAGTTGGGCTAGCCAAGGCCTACCTAGAATCATGTTGAAACCTAGCATCTTGTCCACAACTGTAAAGTTTGCAAATGTGGGGTGCTAGTCCCCTATCGTGAAGGCAATGTGGATTGTGCCTTTAATGGCTACATGTGCTCCATCAAAGGAGTTTAGAGACTCGATCTCGGTCGATTGAATGTTGTGCTTTAGGCCAAGTCGTTCGACGATGGAGTGTGCAACAACATTTTATGCCGCACCATCATCGATGTGTACTCTACGTACTATGTATTTTCCGATGCTTACACTAGTGTTCAATGGTGTATGTGTGACCTCCCCTTGTTTGGGGTCGATCTTAACATCATTGTTCTCGAAGGTTAGAGTTGTTGTATTTGTGTCTTGTGGTACAGGGGATGTAATGGCTATGTGAATGGCATCTTCAGTTGGAGGCATGTTTTCTATAGCAAGGATGGAGGCAAGCATGTGTGCTAGTGCTTGGCGATGCTCTAGTGATGTTAAGATGAGGTTGAGCAAGGTAGGCATTACATTCTTGTGTTTTAATGCATTGTGTGCATGAGATAGTACGTCTGTGAGGTTGTCATTTATGTTTGTCATGGTGGGAGCCTCCTCTATTGTGTGAGCCATAATGTAGAGATCTTGTGGAGGGGCAATGCATAAGGGTTGTTGTTTAGTGGGCCTAGGGGTAGAGCTAGGTCTATTTTGTGGTTTAGGTGTTGGTGACTTGGGGTTGCCACTGCTTGTATGTGGCCAAGTTGCTGGAACATGGACTTGGTGTGGGTATCACCGTAGCGACTTGTGTGTTTAACATCATGATGGATGGTGGCTAGTAGTTTAACGTTGTACCAGACGGGTTGTTAGATGTTTTCCTTATGATGAAGGGTCTCTTGCTTCGGGAAGTCGTTGAAGGTACGAGACTGCTAGGTTGCACTGCGTTGAGCAATCCTTTCTTTGCCATTCTTTGCAAATCCTTTGGCAAAGTTCGACAAGTGTATGTGTCATGTCTAGGTATTTTGTGGTAGTGGCAGTATGCACTTAAAGTCAAAATTTTGTGGAACACATGCATTGTATGTTGTGGTGGGATGACTTACCAATTTACAGTGTTTATGGTTGCATATGTAGGCATCATCTGACATGCGTTTGCATTGGACCAAGCCAACGTTGAGGAGCTGTTCTAGCAATTGGGAAGGTTTTCACGGCAAGGGTATGTCTTTGCATTGGATGTGCTCAAGTCTAGGAGAGACTTGTGTGGCAACGCCAAAGCTAGAGCTGGCAGCTTGGGGTGTTGAGGCCACAGGCCTATTGGCTGCATGTGTTGGCATGGTGATTGTTGCGATTGTTGCGATTGTTGCGTTTGATATTGCTTGTGTATCTTGCATTGTTTGTGTTGTTTTTGTTGGTTGCAGTTGTTTCATTTGTTGTTGTGCATGTTGTTGTTTTTGTTGTTGTGCATGTTATTGTTTTTTGTGTTGGCTCTTGTAGGCCAAGTAGGATGGGTCATTGCTTGCTCTTGTTGCCACTTCGATGCCCCTTGCTTGGTCAAAGGCCTAGGTAAGAGACTTTGGGGCCTTGTAGAGTAGTTTGGATTTGATGAAGTCACTGACTACACCCTTGAAGATTTCCAAGAGATGTGTCTCTACGATCAGCTCATGCATTTCATTGGCTATGGCACTCCATCGCTAGAGGAAGGGTAGTATGGGCTCCAGGGGTCCTTGTCTAACGTGAAGGAGCTTGTCAATTGTCACTTCAGGTTTGATGTTATATCTGAAGCATGTCACAAACTGGCGTATGAGGTCCTCGAGGGATGCGATGGAAGCTCGGGGTAGGGCACGTTACCAGTCTACAACTTTGCTAGTGAGCGACAGGGGAAAGAGGCGTAGAATGGCATGTGGCCAAGAGTGCAACGTAATGGCTTCTATGTGGAATGTGATGATATGTGCATTGGGGTCACTATGACCATTGTATTTTGTCAGATGTGGCAATGAATGGCCCACAGGTAGTGTAAGGGGTGGGACCATAGGACAGATCAGATCATCACAGTAAAAGTCCACCACCTTGGGTGTGTCTGAGGAGGCAACCTTAAGCTGGTTGATTTCCTCCATCAGAGTCTAGATGAGCTGGGACACTTATTCCCAACTCATAGATTCACTAGTCAGTTGTGTTGACTGGACTCGCGTAGGTTGTGCGGTGAAGGGTTGGATCACCGGTTGTGGGTTTTGCGAGTTTAATGTCATGGCATATGGTTGTTGGTAGTTTAACATCATACCAAATGTGTGTTGGCAGTTTAAGGCCGTATTGGGTCATGGATAGTTTAATGTCATCCTAGACGTATGATGAGGAGATGCCTGAGGCACTAGTGAAACAGGCATGGCACATGTGGCACCTGCGTAAATGTTGGGTTGAGGTTGGGGAGGTTGGGGCATGGCCCCAACATAGGCATAAGGTACTTGTGTTGCCTAGGGCTAGGCCCCATCGTATGTACAATGTGTTTGGATTGTTTGGGACTGGGCCCCAGTGTGTGTAGATTGTAAAGTGAATACCTTGGACATGTGCTCCAAGTGTTTTGATTGTTTTAAGGAGGCAAGGCCCCAAGGGCTGTTGGGTTCAGGTAGGGTCGCAAACTAGTACTTGTACTCGGATGGCGATCTTGGGTAAGAGGAAGTCATCTCAGAATCATTGTGTTGTGTGTACTGCATGTATTGGGCAAGGTGATCCATGTTGGTGGTAGTTAGTACTTAGACCAGCTTAAAGTTAGGTGCGAATTGCGGTGAATTCAGCTTTGAAACGGATGTGTTTTGTGTGTTTTTGTTGAAAAAACATTGTAGCAGTACTATAGCGACACTATAGCAGCGTGAGCACTATAGCAACTGAAAAACACTGTAGCAGCATGACCGTGAGTATGACAGTGTGTGTACACAGCGTGAGCGTGAGTTAGAACCTAGCGTGAGTAGCGTGAGCGTTAGTTTCAGCACTTGGTTTGAGTAGCGTTTGAATAGGTAACGTGATCAACGTTTTGATTAAATGGCAAACAAGTTTGGCCCTCCTTCTAGCACCAATTTACTATACTAACCTAAATCATCAGTGTAAGGCTAGAAGGGAAAACAAACACCAAAATATCGTCGGACAGACACAACTAACCCTACCTTCGCCTGAGGGCAATCTGGAAAAGAAAATGAAGGCAGAGTGCCTTGGATGGTCTACATGCAAATCAACCAAGGACTTCCCCCAGTGTAAACTATGGCTTGCGCTGGGGTTATCGTAACTGATGTTTTAAAATGTAAATAGTACGCACAAAATGTAAACAGAAACGTATGCAGAACTGGTACTGTAAAACAAAATGTAAATTGAATGTGAAACAGAGTAAACAGAATAATGGCTGGCAAAATGAACTGTATTGTATTGCTTAGAAAAGATGTGCATCGGTCAAAGCGTAGCTGCACGTGTGGATGGCAGGTCAAGCGCCAAGCCCCGAGGTGATGTGTTTCAGAAGTTCTTGGATGTTAGGAGTCAAGTATGCCCGAGCGTCCAAGGATTGCTGGTCTGATTTTCCTAAGCCATCCACCTTCAAAATTGCCAACCCTATTTATGTAAATTGACAAGGTATTTATAAGGTTTGGCCGAGCTTGGGTGCAGAATTCATGGGTGGAATCAACGGCTGAGAGATGAGAGGAAAACAGATCTAGTGACACGTGTCCAATGGACAGTTATATGTGAGTTGGAAAACATAAAATGAATGTAAAATAGAGAAAACAAAATAATAAATGGAAAAATAAACTATATTGTATTTCTTAGAAAATATGTGCACTGGTCAAAGCGTAGCTACACATGTGGATGGCAGGTCAAGCACCAAGCCCCGG
Organism: Gnetum montanum; assembly: GCA_015680685.1. Lineage (NCBI taxonomy): Eukaryota > Viridiplantae > Streptophyta > Gnetopsida > Gnetales > Gnetaceae > Gnetum > Gnetum montanum. The sequence continues at coordinate 10,502 of MNCI01005547.1, read as the reverse complement.
GGTGATGTGTTTCAAAAGTGCTTGGATGCTAGGAGTTAAGTGTGCCTGAGCATCCAAGGATTGTTGGTCTGAGTTTCCTAAGTCGTCCACCTTTGAAATTGCCAACCCTATTTATTTGAATTGACAAGGTATTTATAGGGTTTGGCCGGGCTAGGGTGCGGAATTCATGGGTGAAATCAATGAATGAGAGATGAGAGGAAAACAAATCTAGTGACATGTGTCCAATGGACAGCTATGTGTGAGCTGGACATGTGTGGGCAAGCTACATTCTTAACTAGGTGCATTGCATCTTACAGCATGTGTTGGCTTACGCAAGCTAGCATACGCTCATAGGAGTAGTTTGACAAGCTCACAAATGATGAAGATTTACAATGAAATGATACTGTACAATAAGAGAATTTAACTCCAGCTCACTTGATCGATGGATTAACTACTGCAGGATGTTGATTTGAGTGGTTCTATGGTTGTTTGAGGCATATTTTTTTTACCAGGGCTCCCAGCGTGAGTTGATTTGGTCCTGGCATGTCCCTAGTGTGTGTTTGGCATGCTTTTTTTTGGGCATGAATAGTACTCACACCGTACTCATGCTGCCAGCGTGACCTCAGCGTGAGTGAGTTGAAATGACATATTTTGCACCAAATTTTAAACTCTGAAGCTTGTTTCTTGTGTACATCAATTGTCTGACTATGTCTAACCTTGAGAGTGATCTCCAAGTTGAAAACTTGAGCTTGATGTGCCTTGTTTTAGACCATTTTGGGTAGCTCACGCCGGACTCACGCTGCCAGCATGAGTGCAGCGTGACCACAGCGTGAGCTGCAAAAACTTGTAATTTTGGGCCTAAAATCTAGCATTCTAGAGGCTTGGATTTGTAGTTGTCAATAATGAACCTTGAGGATGACTTGCACCTTGGAAATCAGATCATTTTAACTTAGTTCTGGGCTCTGAAAGTTTCTCATGTTGTACTCACACTGCCAACGTGACCTCAACATGAGTGACAACGTGAGTGTGAAAATGTGAACAATTTGTCTCCAAATTTGAATCAGTGAATGCTGAAACTTGAAGTGGACATCAGTGGCCCTTGAGGATGGCTTGCACCTTTAGATTTGGACCATTTTTTGACTTGGATTTTGAAGCTGTTGGAGTTGCTCATGCTGAGGGAAAGCTAGCTTGACAGCGTGAGCAAGCTGGCTTGAGCAAGCTAGGCGTTAGTTCCATGTCTTAGTCAAATTTTAACTCCTGAATGCTCAAAAGGGCTCGAATCATTCTCGTTTTAAAGTGTTAGGCTGAAATTAGTGGTGTTTCAACCATGACTCGAGAGAATACCATCCCACAGAAGCACAATTTCAAAGGGACTTGCAACAAGAGAGACATCATAAGTCTTTGAAGGGTAAGTGGTCCCAGGATGCCACCCATGTCTTAAGAAAAAATGAGGATGGTGAACTTACCTTAAGTAGTCGACCACACAACGATGTTCCTCCCCTTGACTTTGGCCAAGGGGTTGTGTATCAAAACCTTCATTCCACTGTTCATAACCCAGTTTCTAATACCCATGGGCACAAAGGATCTAAAAAAGGGACATGAACTCATGATAAAGGTGGACATTTTGATTGCAATCATGATCAGGGTTGAGACCATAGAAGAGAAGGTAGCAAACACCGTCATGATGAAGGTTCTCCTTCTTCTTCACCTTCATCATCTCCTTCACCCTCTCCTTCAATATCTGGACACGATCATAAAGAAAAAGACCATGGGGATAAAGGTAGGCAAAGTGGAAGTCATAGACGAAATAGCTAGGAAAGGTGACGAGGGCACTTTAGAGAGTCACAACATAGAAGAAGGGAGTAGGGAACAACGTAGGCATCATAGACACCATGGATGAGACGATCAAGATAAACCCCTCCTCGCTACTCAAAGTATGTTAGACATAACTAAGGCTATTAGAATCCCAACAAGGCATCAGAAAGATAGTAGGATTAAGAGATTAGATATGAACAACATCCCACAATTTGAAGGGGGATACAACGCTGATCCTCAAAATCATTTACAAGCATTTCATGATGCATGTGCCTTACAGAACATAGAGAATGAATGACAAAAACTTAAGTTGTTCCCACGAACATTAGTTAAAGAAGTGGAAAGCTGGTATCGATCTTTAGAACCAGAATCCATTCATAGGTAGAGTACTATGTTAGAACTATTCAATGATAAGTACCAAATGTACTCCCAAGTGTCTAGCTTGCGAAAGCAAATCCAAGTCTGGAAACAAGGAGGACATAAACCCTTGGATGCTACCATGGGCCGATACTATGCACTATTACATCATTATCCTAGCCATGGTTATTCGTAAAGGGATGAACTATGCCATCTCATGGATGGGCTTAGGCATGAAATGAGAAAAACCCTTGGGACTTATGGCCAAGGGAGACTATCTGAGCTTAGGTCCCATCAAATTCAAAGACTATTAGAGCAAGTTGCTAAGGAAGAAGTTGAGCTATGAAAGAGAGAAAGTGTAGAAGAGTATAACCAAGATCCTTCCCTCCAAAAGAGGGGAGTAAGATTTTGTGAGGATGAAGAAGAGTCATCACTCGAAGAGATGATTAATAGGAAAAATTTGCTTATCCAAAAGATGATATCAGAAGTTTCAGCAAAGGTAGACCAAATGTGGGATTAGCTAGACAATAGATTTCAAACTGTTCTTAAAATAGTAGAGGAGTCTAGAGAGCAAGGTAGTGAGAAAAGAAAAAAGAAAGAGGCTAAACATGCACGTAGCAAGGGTAAGGGCAAAGTTGCCATCATTAAAGAGATTGTGGATTTAGAAACAGACAATGATAGTGGATGTGAGATATGTCAATATGACTATTCTAAGGGATGTTGCCCTGTAATCTCACATCTGCAGGAGTCTGGGGTGTATGCACTTAACCCACAATTAAACAAAAGGCAAACACTCTGAAGGTCACCTTATCCTCAAGGTAACCCAAGGCAGTTCCACCAACCCTTAACATATTATCCCAATGGAACTCCACCACAACCAATTGAGCAATATCAACAGTGGTAGCACCCACAATCATGGGGAATGCCACCACCAAGGCAATAGTATCCTTACCAGCCACATAACCCGTATGGATATTACATGCAATAGCCAATCTCCCCACGTGACTCTACTAGTCACGTCACTCCTTAACCTCACTACCAAGCCCACGAGTATTATGGGACTCCCTCTTCTAGAGGCGATATCCCGCAAGCATATCATCCTTTTCATCTAGACGCATCTCTTCCACCAATGGCTCCACTACCACCTGCTCCAGCTATGCAAGGTGAAATCCCTACCCAGCCGTAGCAATGTAACACCACAAGGGTTGTTAACATTCAACCTATTGTTGGTTCCAACAGCCACATGAGGAAAAGACCTTTCTTTAGAACCAATGGTCCAACCAAGCCCTTGCAATCACAAGTGGTTGATTTCTTAGATGCCTTAGTATCAATCAAAACTTCAGAGCCTCCTTCAACCCAATCACCACACTCAATGCATACAGTCATGCTAACACATGTCTTCACCAATTGGATCAAAGTTGGCCACCTTCCGAGGAAATTCTCTGATCCTGGGAGTCCTCTACTATACTCACAAATCACTGGAAATGCACTATGCAAGGCTCTTTTGGATTCAAGTTTTGGTGTCAACTTGATTTCTCAAGAAATGTACAAGACCTGGAACCTACCTCCATTAAAAAAGAGCAACATTCATCTAGAGTTGGCCAACCAATCCATCACTGTCCCGTTGGGACTAGTAGAGGACATTGTTACCACTATTTGTGGGTGGTCATATCTAGTTGATTTCCTAGTGATTCAGGTGAACAACGATAAGGGGGACTTCCCAATCATAATGGGAACAGCATGGCTAAGCACCATTGACACATGCCTAGGAATCCACGATCTTTCCCTAGAAATATCAAAAAACAATACATTCGGAAAGATTAAGAAGAAGAAAGTTTTGTGTATCACATATAGTGACATAGGGTGTAATTACATGTAGAGGTCATGGTTTGTGCAAAGTTTAGCATTGCCTGCATGCAATTAGTATGCACAAGTGATTAACATATAAAGATTCTTGTATGTAGCAACCACATGATAGGAAGACACCTAGTGGTTGACAACTAATCAAGAAAGTAGTTCACTCATATGCACGGAACCAACTAAGGATTTGACTTGTGCTTACATTGATAGCATAGACGCATTGGAGCAAGTCCAACGCCAACTTCCAAGTCTTAACCTTAAAAATATCAACTGGGGGAAGTTGGAAATCCCTGAGAAATTTAAGTAGGAGCCCCTTGAGCTAAAACCATTGCCCACTAGTATGGAATACATGTTCCTTAAAAATAGAAAACTAGTAATTATCAACACTAAGTTTACTCCTCAACAAAAAGAAGAACTACTAAAGGTAATAAATAAATGGTTGGAAGGCTTTGCTTGGTCATATCCTGAATTAACTGGAATAGATCCTAGGATATGCCAACATAGAATTTACACTGACCCCTTCATGAAGCCTCGAAGACAACCACAGAGGCAATTGAACCCTAAGCTGAAGCAAGTAGTTAAGAAATCAAACAGCTTCTCAAGGCTAGGTTCATATATCCCATTGCTGATAGCGAATGGGTTAGCCCCTTAGTTATTGTGCCTAAAAAGGGAGGAAAATGGAGGGTGTGAATAGATTTCAAGCTACTAAATATGGCAACATTCAAAGATCACTTTCCATTGCCATTTGTTGACCAAGTCTTAGACACCATCGCAGGGCATCGCTATTACAATTTTCTGGATGGATATAGTTGATATAACCAAATACAAATAGCCCTAGAAAACAAAGCCAAGGCTACATTCATCAATCCTTGGGGAACATTTGCATACAAACAGATACCATTTGGCTTTTGCAATGCCCCTACAACATTTCATAGATTGGTTCTAAGCATATTCCAACAGCAGATAGGGAATAGTGTGGAGGTCTTTATGGACAACTTCTCCACTTATGAGGAAAACTTTGATCAAGCCTTGGACTGGTTGGAGCAAGTGTTAAAAATATGTGTAAAAACGAATTTGAGTCTCAACTTGTAGAAAAGAAATTTAATGGTCCAAGAAGACGTAGTACTAGGGCACAAAATCTCACACACAAGGATAGAGGTAGACCCCGAGAAAATCAAAATTATCCAAGGAATTACCCATCAACTAGAAACTGTCAAAGATATTTGGTCATTCCTTGGACATATGGGCTACTATAGGAGATTTATTAAGAACTTTTCAAAGGTTTCCAAACCATTGGTAGAATTAACAAAAAAGGACGTACTTTTCAAGTGGACCAAGAAATGCGAATTAGCTTTCCAAACTTTGAAATAGAAGCTAGTAGAAACACCCATTCTACAAGCTCATGACTGGTCCAAAACATTCCATATCATGACTGATGCATCCAACTATGCTTCTGGAGCTATACTTACATAGTTAGATGACCAAAAGCATCCTTATTACATCCACTATGCAAGTAGAAGAATCGTTGGTGCACAACTTAACTACACTACCACAGAGAAAGAATTAATGGTTGTAGTGTTTGCACTAGAAAAGTTTAAACACTATGTATTGGGATATAAAGTATATATACATACAGATCATAATGCAATCCAGTTCCTCATGAATATGCCAATGGTAAGCCCTCACATCATACGATGGCTTGTAATCTTACAAGAGTTCAATTCAACAATGATTGATCGCAAAGGCACCAAGAATGTAGTTGTTAATCATTTATCTTGGTTGCAATGGGACAAAAAAGAGGATGAGTATCCAATTTTTGATCATTTCCCTAATGAATTCCTCTTTGCTGGTGTAGTGACTAATCAATCACCCATGGAGAAAAACTGGTACAGTAGCATTCTTACCTATCTCCTCACCCAAAAAACACCACAAGAGTTAAACCTTAAGAAGAAACAATAGTTTCTTCATGAAGCCAAGTACTTTATGGAGATCAATGAGCAACTTTACAAAGTGTATCCCGATGGCTTGGTTCGATGATGTGTTCCCAATATAGATCAACTGCGAGTTCTCCAAGACACTCATGAGGGTCCTTGTGGGGGTCATTACACTAGAAGATGAACGGCCATCAAGATCCTACTTGCAGGATATTATTGGCCTACATTATTTTGGGACGCCCATCATTTCATCCAATCTTGTGAGTGTTGTCAATGTGATGGGGGGATGACTTCTAGAATGGAGGGTCTACAACAATGGATTCAACCATTAGAAACCTTTGAAATTTGGGGAATTTACTTTATGGGGCCGATTACACCAATGTCCAATGGAAAATCTTATATTATTGTTGTCGTTGATTACCTAACAAAATGGGCAGAAGTGGCTACTATTAAAGATTGTACATCATCTATAGCTACACGATTTGTTCAACAAGAAATCATAAACAGGTTTGGTGTGCCATGTGCACTTATTTCAAACAATGGTACACACTTCCCAGGTGCAACTTTTTGAAAATTAATGCAACGCTTAGGGATTGAGCATAAATTGACTACACCATACCACCCCCAAGCGAATGGTCAAGAAGAAGTCAACAACAAGGGGATTACGAAGATATTGACAAGAACCATTAGCAAGTTTAAGCAAGACTGGAGCACTAAACTAAACGATGCTCTTTGGGCATACCGCTCCACATGGAAACTCCCTATAGGCTACTCTCCCTATGAGTTAGTGTATGGTAAATTACCAATGCTTCCCATTCAAACTGAGCTCCATACACTATCCATGGCATGTGACCTCAACCTTGACCTTAATCTAGCACAAAAACAACAATTAGTAACCCTTAATTTACTAGATGAAAATCGATTAAATGTCCTGTCATCTAACAAATTGTACAAGGCCTTCAATAAACAACGTCATGACCTAAGAATTAGGAAATATCAACCACGACATAAGGTTCTCTACTGGAATCCCACACATGTGACACAACATACTAAATTTCAAACACTATGGAAAGGACCTTATATTATTTATGCAACTTTTCCTTCAAGGGCCATGACAATATACAAACCTGAGAGCCCGAATAAGAAACTTTTGGTCAACGTGCAACAAACCAAACCTTTCTAGGAGCTTAGGATAGCTAGTACACATGCTACCTCTCTTCATGGACAACCCTGCTTACTATTTTGGATCTCCTCCTTCCAACTTAGTCGTGGGGGAGACAACCACCTATGCTAACCATTCTAGGCTCTCAGTTCTTTTTGAATATTTGTTTTACACATTTTTTTTTACACATTCTTTCAACTTTTCTTATATTTTTAACACCATCATTCATATTTTTATTGTTTCTTTGCTTGCTTGATTTACTTTTATTCATCATCTAATAAGTGCTCATGATGGTGGATTGAATTATATCATATTTATTGCTAATTGATGAGTGGCGAGGTACCCCTACACTCAAGCATACAAATACGAGTGTGCACGCGCGATCCGGTCGAACTCCGCAGACTAAATGCCTTAACGCCACAAGAAACACTTGGGGTTAATCGTTCGTTGTCTTCCCAGGCTTGCTTGTAAGTGTCATGGTGTATGGTTAAGCAAGTCTGAGGTATGTGATTTTTTTGGTATTTTTGGCTTATCTTCTATGCTACCAGGAGAAAGGGTTGAGAAAACTAAACTAACTCTAACTAAGATCTAAGTCTAAATTAACTAGCGTCAGCATCCGTTCCCACTTACCGGACACACCCT
>MNCI01005545.1:15320-47446 GCA_015680685.1 Gnetum montanum | reverse complement strand
AAATATTAAATGATGAAAAAGCATGAATGAGAAGGTTTCATAAATTGTAAATCCCTTCACTTATGTATCACATGGTAGCATTACATGTTAGAAACAATAAAGAAGCTTGTTTGTGTGTCCTGAAAGTAGAGCAAGATGAAGAGAAAGAGGTTGATCAAGTTGATATGCCTAAAAGGGAATGTAAGAGGCAATTTCTAATAATGATATTAAAAAATAAGTATAAAATATCATTAATGGATGAAGAACAAAAATATATGCATACCAAACATTTCTATTAAATCTCATCAGTAGGTATCTAAGAAAAAGGAAATCATGTTACTATTTCCATGAACTAGGGTACTTGAGGGCTCAGTCTTCAAAATTATTGAACAAGTTGGAAAATCAAGAAGCCAATAGTTTTATTCAACAACCAACTAAGAGGAGAATAAGAATTTACAACCTTTTGGATGCTTGATAAAAATTTTAGCACAAGAGAAATGAAGCATCTAGTTAGTGCTTTCTCTCATCTTTAAGGATGAAGATTCCTTAAGGATGGGAGTATGAAACACTTTGATGTTTAGAGCTTAAGATCTATAATTGTTTTTACTCTTATTTGTGATTAGGTCATAAGCATAAGATGGTATGGTAATTGAAGCATATTTATGTTATAAGGTATTTTGGTGTATGCTTATACTCCTTTTATGCTTATTAAGATTTAAACTCTTGATTCCATGCTTACATATGATACATTGGTATTATATTAATTTTTTATTCTTTTTATTCTTTTTTTTATTATTTTTATAACTCTTGTTACTCTTACATGGATATATTGGAAGGATGGTGATGATCATTTTTTGATTTTTTACTTATTTTTATTTATTTTTTATTAATTTATTTTATTCTATAATTTTTGGAATAAAGTAAGAGTACGGTAGTGATACATGTTAAATATTTTACATTTTATTTAAGTTATTCTTTCACATTATCTTGAAACTCAATCACAAACATATGTGCTTATTTCAATATTTTCTATGTGACTTTTAACTTGTTGATTGACCAATTGACTTGTGATGACATGTGATATGATTTTAAAAATTAATTATTGAATAAATATTTTCAAAATTTTCCTAAATCTTCCTATAATATCTATAAATACTTGGCAATGCTACCTCTATTAGCATCGAGTGTGCATTTCTCTTTGTTTTCTCTATTGTTAGTAGTTATGCATAGTAGACTTCTTGCTAACTAATGAGTAGTGGAGTATCCAACACACAACCATATGAGATGCAAGTGTTCACATGCAATCCTAGTTGAACTCTGTAGATAAGGAAATGTAATTATAGTACTAATTTATTAGCATTCATGATCATTGTCTTCTCACGTGAGTTAGTAAAATCAATGCATATGGTTTAACTCACAGTGAGGTATATGATATTGATGTTGAATTGGCCATTAGGCTCCTAGTAAACATGATGTGAAAGTAAAGGTTTCTAAATTTGAGTGATCGTAAAATAGATCTAAACTAGCCTATGTGATGAGTAGTTGGTCCTAATCTTCTAATCACACCTTAGACTTCATGCAACTACTACTAGGATTACCAGATACCATACTACTAGGCATACCAAGTGATAGTACTACTAGATTACCAAGTATTTACACTTATGTGCTTGAGATTAGTCATACTTATTCCACTTAACAACATTAAAAGTAAATTCCAAGTAATTATAAACATTAATTACAAAAATAGTAAATAGTAAACTAATTGGAAATAGATATAAAACTAAGTATTGCTGTAATGATGTAGAGTAATCTTGATTTTGATTTCTAGTCATGCAATGTGTTCAAGTACATCACACTTGAATAAATATTTCATTCAATTACAAAACATCATATTGTAGGCACATAATACTAAGTAGTAAATTTAAGAAAACAAACTGAAAGAGTTTTGTTACTAAGCTATCAAATCCACTATGGATCCATGCACCTAAGTGTTGCTTATATACGCTAGCATGCATCCTACAATATTGTTTATATGATAACATATGCTAAGATACAATAACATATCTACAACATCATATATATAATATCATAACTATAATATCATTGCCAAATTTTTTTTTGGATTTATCATACCTCAACGATTGACTAAAAACTCGTTCTCAAGTTTAAAAATATGAGAATGGAGTTCCTTACAAAATTGGGAGATAAATTTACATAAAACTGACTTCTATATATATGACTCTCTAGTTTCATAGTGGATTTTACAAAAATGACAACATGACATGAAAATTTTGATGAAAAACAAAAAATAAAATTTGATGAGGTTGAGTGTAGCTTTATGTTGTTCCAAGTGGAGGTGGCTCTTCCATAGGTTTCCTTCCCTTGTCATCAGGTTTTTTAAATTGGTATCTATTCAAGAGCACTTGTAACTTCTCTCCTTTCATTCTTGGATCATAGACCTTTCATGTTGATGAACCAATGTTTGATGGATTCAGTATGTTCCATGGAGATGGCAGTTGAAGACACATCTAATTAGCTTTAATGTACCATGCCAAAAACTATCATCTCTCTTCTTCAAAAGCTCTATCCTTTTTTCTGAGTTCACAGTAGTCTATTAATCTTTTGGCTAGATTCACTACTACATCTTTTTGCCTCTAATAACTAGCATTAACTACTTCTAGTTCTAAGTTTGCTACTTGAAGTTTTTGTAGAGCATCTTTTTGGTTTGCAAACTCTTCTCATATAAGTTATAGGTGGTTTCTACTTATTGTTCTAGCTCATTTTTTGGCCTACCTACTATTAACATGGTCAAATTAGTATAACAATGATTTTCGAACACCATATATTCTTTTAAGTCTTCTATCTACTAGTCTTTATTTTTCACTTTCGCTTGATAGGTCTAGGCCATGCTATTCTGGATGGATAGCCAATCAATGCTTTAATAAAACTAATTTTGGCATTTTCCATCTAGATATCCTTCTCATTTATCTACTTGAACATGCCCAATGTGTCTCAAAAGTGTTCTTTAATCCTTTCATGTTTCTTAGTCTCATTTTTCCATGTGCTAATTTTAATAGCTAGTTTTTATCTAATGGCGTGTACCTCCTCCATAGAAAGGGTTCTAGTTTCTCTTTTGAGTTGACTCATATCCTGGTTGGCTCTACTAGTTACTCTCTCAACTGATGGATATTTCTAGAATCTTTTTTACTTTTCTATTATGGTCAACCTCAGGTTGTCTACAATGAGTTATTTATTTTCTTTTTGTAATGCAGCGGGTGCTTTTGCCTGGACATATGATTGGGCTTTAGCTACTGAAGCATTCCATAATACCTTTTCTTTCTCATCTAGTATGCCTTTATTATTCTTAAGGAGGAAATTTATTTCCTTGATTCTAAATTATGCTATCTAATCTAGTGCTATGAATTAAGTTGGATCTCTTATTTTTGCTCTTAGGGCTACAATCTCTTCTTGTAATCTGCAAAGCTCATTCTCAACATGCTCTACCATGATTTTGGCCATGATTAATTTTTCTTTGGTGGTAATTAATTTAGATTGTGTTATAGTAACATCAGTAGGGATATTAAAAATATTTGTCATAACTTGTCCTATCTCCAACAATCTATCTAATACATCTTCATGTTTTGTAGGAGTCATAGAGGTACCAGCTATCATTTGAGCATCTTTAGTTCCAGAAATATTAATTGGTGGCATAATAGGTACATTAAATGATTATTTGCTGTGGTTTATGATCACCTCTATAGCTCCCACTGCATCATGGTGCTGCATGACCACAATTGTGGCTCCTTCTCTAAATTCAAGCACCACTTGGAATAATGCAGTGTTCCAAAAAATTTGTTGTGACCATTAGGCCTCTCCTCCTAACTAAAACAATATTTTTTCACTAGAAATATTGGTTGAAATGGTTGGTTTGACTGCATCATCAATTACTTTGAATAGATTGGCCTATTCTTTGCTTTTCCAATTGATAGTTTCTGCAATTTGTTGTAGATGACTCATACCCTTAGTTATATCAAGTTCTGAGTTTATTAAGATTGTAGAGTTAGAAATTTTCTTAATAGCAATCCCATTAGTACTTTAAATGAGTGGAATGATTAATTAGAAGTCTTCTTAAAGTTTTTTTGGCCTTAGGATGAGTGATTTACTTTAAAAATTCTTAATATGTTTTCTTATACTTTCCCCTATAATACCTTTTGGTTGTTAGATATTTCAAAAAAATTGGCTCAAATTTCCCTTACTAGCACCCCCCATGACTAAGATGATCATTTTAGGATAATGTAGATTCCAAAATCACACAAATAGAAGAAAAAAATGAGTAAGTTATGGGTGTTAGAAGTTGGAGTGTCAGAGCACTTAGATACAAAGAAAAATTGGCAACAACTCCCTTCTTATGAAATTCAAAAATGAAAAATTTTCCTAACTCCCTCACACTATATATAGGTTTTATGTGTGCGTTATTATAAATACAACATTGTAGGTGCTTGTGATATCGTAGATACAATGTAATCATAGAAAAATCAAAATTTCTAAATGTTTTTCTTAGAAAAATTGAGTCGCATAGGATAGTTGGAAAATATGCATCACGTTGAAAGGGTCTTGATATGGAGATGATACTTTAGTTGTAAAAAATGAGCATTGAAAATCTATGATTAAGGAATATTTGGCTATGAAAGTATATGAGGTATTGATAAAATGGAAGATAAATAAAAAATTATTATGTTATTAGAATGGATAGTGTGAATGATATGAAAAGTATTTGTTAGTATTTATTGGAATTGAAAGGATTAAGATGATGTGGAACCACTTGTCAAGTAAAAGATACAATAGTTATACAAGTGGGTCCTCCCCAAAGTAGGCTCTAGTCCTTAATGCTTTTGTATAACCATGCCTAAAAGTGTTTGTAGATACTAAAGGAGTTGAATGTAACACATACCTTTTTAGCAAGAGGCACATGTTAGTACCACCCAATTAGAAAACTCTATGCTACACAAAATCATAAGTTATGATTATTCAAATAGTGAGATGAAATATATTGAGAAGGGATTGTGAAAATTGAAACATGGGTTTCTTACCATAGGCATAATGAATTTTTGTGTTTTATTAATGGTTAAGGTAATCATTAGCCTTTATGTCCAAGATTCAACCCAAGTCCAAACCACATTCCATTGATATTGCATCATTTCATCTCTTGGGATTACAATCATAAGACTATCAATTTTAGAAGGAGTATAATCACTTGGTGTATTGTCCAATGAAGGAGTTTATTCATGGAAACTTATTTTTATTTTTACATTTCTGAGATGTAGCCTAACTTTAGGGATGGGTAACATGTCTTTCTAGTGGAATCCCCATAAACTTATTTTGTGTCATTTACTTGTTATTTGTGTCAACCCTTTTAAGATAGCACTTTTTTTACTCTTACTTACACTTTTCATTAGATCTACAAGGATATAATAAAACCTTAGTAACATGATAGAACTTATAATAATAATCCAAAAGAATCCACAAGTTCACTTGATGTCACACCCTTTTCATTCCCCTGTGGTTCTTAACTTTTCTATCTAGGCATAATGATCATAAGTTTATTCTTAGATTGATGATGGAAATAATATCATTATGACCATGTTAAGAACTTGCTATTATTGGAATGGATGGATGAATGAATGATGTGGGCTCACTATGAAAATAATCAATCTCTTATGACTTGATATCATAGAGAAACTTTCACCTTACTGGGCTACATCTTACCTTCATTTAAATGTGTTCTATTGATGATCAAAAATTATTTACAAAAGGTTTGAAAAAAATTACAAAAGAAATGGAAAATATGGTAACAATTATGAAAAATTATAAAGAATGAAAAATGTTAAAGAATTGAAAAGTATTAAAGAATGTCAAAAATTGAAGAAATGAAAAAGAATAAAAGAATGAGAAAAACATAAAAGAATGTGAAAAATGAAAAGAATTGTAAAACAAAAAATAGAAAAATTAGTAAGGTACCTAAAATTTTAAATGAACACCCTCACAACTATTATGAAGGTTAGGGAAATGGAAGATTGAGCAAGTGAAAAACTAGGGAGTAGGTTGGGTAGATTCCTTTGAGTATTCATAGTAAAATTCAACTTGCTGGATATTTCCAAGGATAATCTTATGTGGGCTAGATGGGTGATTAATATATAAGAACCAAATGGATAAGTGATGTGTACTATCTATGGTCCTTGCAAAAGTATCTAAAGTTTAGCCTTTCGGAATAAATGTCTAGGATTGTAATATAGGACCTTGTCACCTGGTTGTATGGTTACATTTCATATTTGTGAATCATGCCTAATTTTGAATTAGTACTTGTGGAATTCACTACCAATAAGTGCTAATTGTCTATTTTCATATAAAATATTCAGATTCATTATACATTGCTTTTATGCTAAACTCAAATCAAGGTCAAGTTCACTAGTAGTAGCTAAAGTGTAAAGTTATACCTGGATTGGAAGTGTCAGCAACTTTGTATTGACTAACTCATATGGTGTGTACCATATAGGTAATTTCTAGGATGTTATATAGGCCCATAGAGCATCATTTAATTTTTTAGTCCAATCTTGTCTAAACCTACTAACTATCCTAGTGAGTATTCTAGTAATTTCCTAGTTAGTGAATTTAGCTTGACCATTTTCTTGGGGATGATATGGTGTTATTAATTTATGGTTAACCCAAAGTTTTTTCATGATTTTCTTAAAGGTAGCACAAGTGAAGTGGATCCCATTATCCAATATTAGTATTCTAGATACTCCATATCAGTTCATCACATGTTGGAAAAACTTGGTAGCTATTTTTGCTGCACCATCCTTTACTACTATTGCCTCTTCCCACTCCATGCAATAATCCATAGTCACAATAATATATGCTTTTCCATTTGAAATTATTTGAAGGGCCTCCATAAAATAAATTTCCCAAATATCAAAAGGCTCTAGCAATTGTATCCAGTGTTGCAACCCTTTAGATCTGGTCATAATTCCTCCATATCTATGGCAACATTCACATGATTGGAGAAAAGTGTGAGAATCTCTAAAAAGAGTAGGTAAAAAGTAGCCTACCATTAGTAATTTAAGTGCTATTCTACACCTTGCATAGTGGCCACTAGATGGACACTCATGGATGTGTTATAACATTCTTTGTTACTCGCAATAAGGTACACACCATCTAACAAGGCCATTTGTACAAATTTTTTACATGTTGCCATTTATTTCCATGTATTATTTAGCTTTGTGAAGGAATTATTCATGTTTTTTTTTGTTCCATTAAATAGGAATCTCTTATATTGTGAGATACGTTAGGTACTCTATAGTCCATGGCTATTTTAGTGAAGAGAACCTCAATAGGAAATTGGTCTGATAAGGGTTCTACTTAGTTGTCTGCATTCCATTTCAACCTTGATAAATGATCATCTACAACATTTTCTATTCCATTTTTCTCAATCATTGTGATGTCAAACTCTTGAATCATAAGTCATCTTATTACTCTTAGACTAACCATTACCTTGTTCATTAAAAATCAAATGAAACTATGATTTGTGTGATTTGGTAATGAATCACATAATGTTTGAATTTTTTAACTGCTTACATCATGACCATAATCTTATTTTAAATTGTGGTGTGGTTTAATTACCCTCTAGTGATCCTCCTACTCGCACAATGTATGTAGTACAATCTCTTTTAATCCTCAAGTTGTATCAATACTGTGCCAAGTGCATAGTTGGAGTCATTAATCATGATATGAAAAGGCCTTTATCAATTGGTAGCTTGAAGGATTGGTGTGTCAACTAACTTTTATTTCAAAGTTTTAAATGCATTTTCACATGAATTCATCCACTCAAAAGGTGCATCCTTCTTTGTGAGTTCTACCAGTAGTGTTGCTATTTTTAAGAAGTTTTCAATAACTCTTATATAGTATCTCATATGGTCCAAAAAGGATCTTACATCTTCTACTGTCTACAACTATTGAGTGATATTTTGGATGACTCTAATTTTTTTTAGGATCTACCTCTATATACCTTTGGAAGACTTTGTGCCCTAGTACTATGACTTCTTAGACCATAAGATGGCTCTTCTACTTATTGAGCTTCAGATTAGTTTCAACACATCTTTAAGTACTTACTCCAACCAATCTAGGGCTTGTTTGAAATCTAGCCTATATGTGTACAAATCATCCATGAAAAATTTAATGCCATTACCTATCTACTTTTGGACGATGCTTAAAACTAATCTCTAGAAGATTGTTAGTGCATTACATAGACCAAAAGGCATCTATTTGTAAGAAAATGTTCCTCATGGACTAGTAAACATGGTTTTCTCTTAGTCCTCTTATGCAATGTGGATTTGATTATATTCATTGTACCCATCCAAAAAATTGTAGTACTCATGTTTTGAAATTGTATCTAGGACTTGAACAACAAATGGTAATGGAAAATGATCGTTAAATGTGGTTGAATTCAATAGCCAGAAATTGATGTAGATGCAACATTTGCCTTCCTTTTTTGGAATTATTACCAAGGTACTTATTCATTCATTATCCATAATTGGATAAATGAATTCTAACATTGGTAAGTTTTTTAATTGATACTTGACTACCTCCTTGAGTTTAGGATTAAGCCTTCATTGAGGTTGGCATTTTTGTTTGACTGTAGGATCAATGTAGATTTGGTATTGGTAAATTCATGGATCAATTCTTGTGATCTCATCATAAGATCACATGAATGTTGTAGGCCATATGTTAAGGACTTTTAGCAATTTCTATTTTTATTCCTTGTCTAATTTGGTGTTAATAATTACTAGCTTCTTATTATCTAGAAATGTTTGTTCTAACATTATTGTTAGGGATTTCATTTCCAGTGGTTTTGGTTCCATTATATTTGGTATTTCCAAGTGCCCATAGTCTTTTTCTTCCTCCTGATTATTCTAAGGGTAAGAGCATATTTTTCTTAGTTGTTCAAAATTATCTATTTCTACCATGTAGCTACTAATGATCTACTCTTCTAGTTCCATGTACTTATAAGATTAGATTTCTTGACTGTCAGCCACTAGGTGCCCTCTTGTTGGGTGGTTGCTACATATAAGTAATTTTTCACACAACTTGTTCCTACACATTGATTACATGTCTTAGTCTCTTTTTGTTTAATGGATCAAATTTTTTGCACATAATTGCACCCATGATCATTGTATGTGATATATGGAACTCTTCATTTGCAATGATTTTGGCTTCATCTTCCTTGGAAATTACCAAGGATAAATCATGAATTCCAACCTTAGCATCCATGATGCTAAGTCAAGCTCTTCCCATGATAATTAGAAACTCTTGTTTTTCCTGACATGAATCACTAGAAAATTGGTAGGATATGACCAACCACTAATTTTGGTAATAACATCATCCACCTATCTAAGTGGTGTTGTGATTGACTAGTTTGCAAGCTTTAAACAAATGTTACTTTTCTTTAGTGGTTGAAGGTTCTAGGGCTGGTACATATCTTGAGATATTACATTTATTCTAGAGCCATAATCTAATAGAGCTTTTCATGGCTTTTGTCCTACTATTTGGAGATAAATCAAGGGATGTACCAGATTAGTTCTTTTCTACAAAAGAGCCCCTACCTTGATCCAGTGGGTTACTATTTGTGTGAGCATGATAGTTGTGATGTTTGAACTTGATGAAGTTGAAAGCTTATTACATTAGGAAGGATTGATGTGGATGGGGTGGATTTAGATGTGTTTCCCATCTACTGAGTCTTTGCTAGACTCATTATGAAAAATGGACATTTCTTGGTGAAACACCACAAAAAATTGCATGTTATAACCAATCTTCATCATGTAGCTTTCACCCCATGAAACCCAAGGTAATACTTCATTTTAAAAGTGAAAATTGTAATCCAAAATGGAAATTTTCACATATTTTATACTCTTGAGACTAAAAAATGCATTATAAGTTGTCAAAGCCTCATTTACCAAGTGAAAATGTCATGTAGTATCTATACTTGGTGGGGGGTTGGGGGTGTTCAAAAATACCTTTTGGAATGCCAAGAGAGGAAATTTGATTAGTTTTATGAGGGATATATATTTTCTTATGCTAGAAAAATATGCAGGGGCTATATCTCACCTACCCCTAGTGTGGAAGGATGGAGGTTTTAAGAACATTCCTCCATCAACATGAAGACAACATGCATAGCCTAGAATCCTTCGCCTCTCAACATGGAAGTTTTTCCTCAGATGGTGTCTTCATCTTCAGCATGGAAAATTACATCCCTTAACATGGAAGCCACAAAAGAAAAAATTTATAACTTTATGCACTTCAACATTGACAAACCACTTCAGCAAACATCGTGGAGAGCTTAATGTTACAAATTCATCTCCAACATGGAAGGGGTTCCTTTATTACTATTTATAGTAAATGGAATGACCATGGGAGGAAGCACTTAGTATGTATAGTAACATCCTAGATTTGGGCACCCATATGACTTGAATTTGGTAGCCAATTTGCAACCATCTAAAGCCAATTTATATCCAATTTTCAGCCATTTTTGTAGCTCAATCATAGCCATTTTTCAGCCCCATTCATGTTCCTAAGAACCTATAAAAACCATCCTCCAACACCATTTACAAATTCTGATGTTTGGAGCAAGCTTAGCATTATTAAGTAATTTTTGGCATACACACAATATTTCTCATAATTCCATACTTTGGGCATTCTTAGGAACTCAAGAGATCTTGCAAGTTCCCATACTTGTACTCTATTAAACCCTAGTGTGAAAGCATTATAGCCTTGAGATTTATGGATTTTGGGTGTCAACATTGCACTTCTAGGATTCCCAAACCCCAAGGTGGAGCAATTTGGCATAAAAATTTTCCACTTTTCTCACTTCCCTAGTAGTGACTCAACTTGCAGATCTAAGGTTGCAATAGCGAAGGAAGGTTTGATAGCATTAGGAGTGCCTTAGCACATAAATTGTGGAGTAGATCACATCAACTTCAATGGGCTTTGAACTCTTACATAAGTGAAACCACTTTCTGCTCATCCAAGCATCATTTGTACATATTTCTCTAACTTATTCTTTATTCTTTCCAATAAATTTTTAAGTTTTAAATTTTTTGTTTAAAAATAAATCTTATTTTTGATGCATTATTCGGATGTATTTATATTCTCACATTTTTCATTTCATAAGTCCCTGATTGATCTACTAGATTGGAAGGGCACCTCAAATCGCATTTCTCTCATGAAGGCCCTAGGCATTCGGGGTTGGGAAATTATGGTATTGAGATTGGATTTTCCAATGACTGAGGATTTTGGTCATAAAAATTTTTTTGGTGTTAGAGGGAGGGTCTTCACCTAAATTTTGTGACTAGATATATTCTTTTTGTTACCATTTGCAAGACTTTTCTTAATTTTTGTGACCAAAACCTTTGAAGAATCAATGTTGATCTTTCCCCCGTTGTGACCAAAACTACAACATGGAAGTTGTAGGTGGTTGGGTTTTTACTTTTCATAACACTTGCTATGAATTTTATAATCCAAAGCTAACATTAATATCTCCTCCCCCTATTTTTACTTTTTACTACCAAAACTTTATTCTCTAGTTTTTAAAGTGGATGGTTCAACTCTTCCATAAGTTGGTTTCCCCCCATTTTTCCAAGCTAAGAAAACTAGAAGTTGGCCAAAACTAGTTTTAGTGGAAAATCACCTATTTTCCACTTTCTTTTTCAGCCTTTCCTCAATCAACAATAAGGTAGGAGGTGTGAGATTCCCATCATCTCACCCCTCTTCTTTTCCCCCTCTACCATACCTAGTGTGGAAGTAGTTGGGAGGCCAACTTTGGTGAGGTTTGCAACCAATTTAATGACCAAATCTACTTTTTTTGCAAGTTGAAAGCCATTTTCTAGTTTATTGGAGCCAAAACTCCCAAGGGATCCAATACTGCCATTACCTCCTTGTAGTAGAAGCCTTAGCATGGAAGCTATAGGTGGTTTGGATGGTAACGTTTCACAACATCTGCTATGATTTTCTAGAGAAACACTAGCATGGAATCCTTAATAATAATTTAATTTTTTCTACCATGTTTTTTCCACTAAACTAACATTAGTTTCCATACCAACCAAGCCTACTTTTCCCTCTATGATAAATGTTGGCAGCCTACCAAAACCATCTTTGGAAACTGCCAAGTTTTCATTTTGGTCTTTAAACTTTCCCCCACTCTCTCCAATGTTGAAATAAGAAGGTGTGAGATTTCCACTATCTCATCCTCCTTATTTCCCCTTTGCCATACCTAGTCNTTCATTTCATGGAATTAGCATGCCTACCTATATTTTAGCACAAATGAATTTATAATTATCTTCATTTATGGCTGAAAAATTAGGATACTCCCCTCTAACCCTCAAAGATTTCCTACAATCAATGATGGAAATTTCTTTGAGATNTATCCTAATTTTTCAGCCATAAATGAAGATAATTATAAATTCATTTGTGCTAAAATATAGGTAGGCATGCTAATTCCATGAAATGAAGTCAAGGCCAAAAGGGAGTTTGAGCTCATACATAAGAATGGGAAAGAGTACATTCCTTCCCCATATGATGAAATTCCTCTTAATGACATCTATTCTAGCATCCTAGCCTGATTCATCACTATGGAAAAGGAGGATGAAAGGCCTATCTTAGAGGAATAAGATGAGGAGGAGGATGAATTTAAGATAAAATATAAGCCTAAAAAAATGCTGGGAGGACTATTCCAACAAACATCCCACAAGGTCATAGCATCTTCCTCTAATGCTTTTGTTTTATCCATGGGCATGGTGCCACAATCTTTCACTCCTTCCTACCCTACTATAATAGATCCCACACTGGTTATAGCCACACATAATACTTAGCCAATACTACAAACAACCAACTATAGTACATTAATTCCATTTACAACATAGTCTCGATACATAAAATCATCAATGATGATTTTTACCACCACAAATCCATTACTACTCATGTGAAATTTGCCATGGGATCCCAAGAAACTCAAGGGTCATATACCCCATTTGTCCTATTTTTGCCTCAAGTTTCAAAACAAACATCTTTCTCTTTATTTGGCTCATAAGCCACAACCATAATGCAACCTCTTCCTTCTATCATGCAATCCATAATGATGCAACAAGCCTCACAATAGATGCCACAACCTTATGCGAAAACCCTATAGCCTATGGGGCCATTGCAAGGCTTGGATCAAGCCTTCCAAATGATCCAAGACCTAATGGAGGAACTAAATAGGCTTAAAGCCTCTACCACACAAACTCTCAAGGTTATGGATTTCTACTTGGATGATCCCCTAAGTCTTGTAGTTCCACCCTTGACACTTCCTCCTAGTGTTCCCATTCATAATTTATCAAATATAATTGAGAAGCTAACCCTAATGTTTATCTTATTACCTTTAAATTTGAATGTTTACTCTTACATTCATGGCCTCATACCATCATGAGGATTTTCCCTATGTCTTTAACTAGGAAATCACTTGATTGGTATCATGCATTGCCAAGAGGGTCCATATCCTATTTGGATGACTTAGTAGCCTAGTTTGTCAACCATTTTAAGTATAACTTGAAGCCTGACACAATGCTTGACCAACTCATGAAGGTCAAGCAAGGGCCCTTAAAAACCCATATAGAAATTCATTTAGTAGTGTAATGGACTATTGAATAAAATACCAAAGCCCATAGTTGAAGCCCACTTACTAGCCATATTCAAGGGAGTAGTTAATGACTTCATCAACTCTAAACTCTACTACCTTGATCCATATTCTCTTAGCCAAGAGTTCTCACAAACTAAAAATATAGAGGATTTCATGAAGGCTATTCATGATCCAACCTATATAGCATATAAAAATTAACATAGTTGAAGAGACAAAGAAAAGAGTAAACAAAACAACACTATTGTAGCAACTGTAACCAAGGAAAGCATATTATGAATCAAGGACTAGAGATCAATGCAACCAAGGCCCCCACCAATAATTACAATAACTAACCATAAACTCCTGGGACCACTGCATCAACAAAAAAAAGATCTAATTTCAAAAGGAAGGATAGGTCTAAATACACTACATTTTCATTAAAACCATCTGAGTTGCTAGACTAACTATTAAGAGGTAATCACATGCAACACAAACAAGTGATTGAAGTCACTTGAAAGAAACATAAGCAACTATGAAAAATAGCCAAAGACCCCACTTGGGTAATAAAGGATGATCCCTAGTTGCCTAGATACTTCAAGCTAGACCACTTCTACAATTATTATCAACTTCTTGGTCATGATACATACTTCTGCCTTGTGCTAAAGGATGACTTGCAAAAGATGATAGATAAGGGAAAACTAGTCTTATATGCTTCTAATCCATTTCGGCCACAAAACCAATTGATACAAGTCCATAAAGACTTGTTGAATGATAATGATAGCCATTATGTTATTTTAGCATTCAACATTAATGACAATCAGAGACTTGCAAGAGAACCATTTGTGATTCAAGTATCCCTCTATAATGAAAGGGCTTCTTTGAGTTTTCCTAGCTTAAGATCCTCTCTTTTTTTGAGAGAGTACCATCATGAATGCCTTGAAGGAAACCTTTTGTTATCAAGGTCTCCCAACCTAATACAACCCAAATAGCCATAGTCCAACAAAACCCATAATTACCCCCTATGGTGTTTAATGCTACTACCTATTTCTTACAGGAAATGACTAACAACTAGAAAAACTATAGCTAAACAAAGGAAGAAGCATAGGAAAAAGCTTAACAACAAGGGAGACAAGAATAATAAGGCACAAAAGGAAGTGGCCCCATCAAAGCCCACTATCATTTCAACTATGCCCATGAACTTCTCTACCCAAACCTCTTTAACCAACAAGCCATAGGAGGATACTAAAGTCCACAACCAAGACAACAAGGAAGATCCATAGTAGCCAAAGCCTAAAGCTAAAGTCTGCATTTTGGGATGCATGGAGAAAGTAAAAAAAAACCAAGGTGATAAGCCTATGGCCAATGATAAAAACTTCCTTAGTTCAGTGAACCAAGTGAAAAAATTGCTCAAGTAGAAAAACATAATCCTAAGCTTGTATGACTTCATTATAACTTTTTTCATACATCATGAGGCTCTAGTTAAAATGTTGACCTTCATATTCATTAGTAAGGATATTCTTGCTAATGAGGAAGGCATCCATGCAATGATGATTCCTTGGTTGGCTTGGGAGGAGAAGTCAACACCCTTAACATTTTGTGATAGCAAAATTAAAGTTAATCCCTAGAATGATGAAGTGACTACAACCCCTTTGTTCATGATCATATGCATAAGAAAATTTAAAATACATTGGATGCATGTTGATGATGGAGTAGAAACTAATTTCATCCAATGTACCATCATTGAATACTTGGGTTTAACTAAGCAAGTACAAGCTACAATCACTATAGCTCTTATGTCCTTCATTGGATCAAGAGTTGTCATCAAGGGGTCTATCTCCTTGGATTTTGTAGTTGGAGAAAAAATCCTCACAACTGCCAACTTCTTGGTGGTGGAAGAAACATTAGTATTCAACTTGATCCTTGGAAGATCTAAGTTGGCTCAATTACAAGCTTTGTTCTCCCCCATCTAGTAGGAAATGCATCATCCTTATGAGGAAGGTGAAATCATCATTCATGATGATAATGTGGTTTCCTTAGTTATCAACAACATACACATAGAATACAGGTTCGAAGTGGAATTTCAAGAAGAAGCTCCCAACCATGAAGAGAAAAAACCCAAGAGAGCCAATGATGATAACAATAGGAAATGGGATACATTATGATATGAACTTCCTTTTAACATCATAAGCAAAGGGGATGGTAAATATAAACTTGTGCAAAGTAGGCCTTACTCACTCCCTAATCTTACAAAGATTAGAATGAATATACACAAGTGAAGTTTACCTTAACATTTCCATGCCCTTATGACTAGATGCACTGATAGCCAAGTAGCCTTACTTTTATTTTTTATTTTATTACATCTTTTTTTATTTGATGCATGTAGCAAAAGTTTATTATAACAAAAAACATCAACATATTTATTTTCAATATTCAATACTACCATAGATGCATATAGCCAAGAATAAAATCAAAATTTAAATTTAAATTTAAATTTAAACTATCCATACCATACATATCCATGGCCACACTCTATGGCAAAATTGTCAAAGAATAACAACCATCCATAACATAGTCTTGGCTAAACATATCCATGAACATAAAAGAAAAAAAAATAGCCAATAAGCTAAACTGAAGGAGGCTACTAAGTGGCATTTGGAGGAGGAAGTGGTGGGTCATTCCCACCCTCATCATTAGGGCTGCCAATGTTTCTTAAGGCTTGGAATGTAACAACATATAGCCAATTAGTAACACATGGCCAAAATCATGACTTAAGACAAAGACTAAAGCATAAAATATATCAAACCTATGGAGATTCTAGATCCATCTCTTTCAGGGGTAGTTGAGGAAGGCCTTCCTCCAAATGATGGAGGATCTGGTCCTCCATCATGTTGGCCCAGTCAACATCCCTAAGATCAATGCCAGAAAGAATTTTGATCCTCTCTATAGAAGTCCTCGTAGGAGGCTCATATATAGTAGCAGTTGTAGAGGTTTCACATGTGGTAGTGGTAATTTGAAGGATAGGGAATTTCTCCACCTTGAGAGTACTTTCAAAAATTTGATAAGAACTCTCCTCTTGGATCTCCTAAATGAAGAACTCTTTCTTGCATCATTCAACTAACTTCTCCTTAAGCCCCTTTTGGTAGGCCCTATGATTAACCTTATACTATTGCTTATGGACCTTTTGCATCTTGCCCCACTCCAGGACCTAGGCGCAATGATCCTTCTAGGCCTCAGCCTTTTATAAGATGAGGTTCATCTGCATACGTTATTCCCCCATCTCCCATAGGACCACTACTTTGTCTTGAGTGACATGCTAGTATCAAGTCCACATGATCTCCTTAATTTGTAATTCCCCTAAGTTATTCACTTAGGCTTCCACAAAGGCTTTATAGTTTTGGAGATCTCTAATTGTATCCTCCTACCTTTGAGTCTTTTCCTTTAACATCACAACATAGTCCCATGAGGATTTGTTGGACCTCTCTAGCTTCCATAAAATTTTTGTTCATGACATCACTAAATCAGTAGTGGTTTCATACAACTTCATGGGTATACTAGACACATCAGAGAAAAGCTTAGGCAAGGATTATATCTCCATGTGTCCAATGGGGTTCCATTCCATAAAAGGCACTATGCAAGCATAAAAAACAACTGTAAAACAAAACCTAAGATAGTAATAATGCAAGTAAAGCCCACAACTAAGACACATAAAAAATTTCTTAGCTATCTTAGGTGCAACCTGATGCAACTGATTAATGATGTCCTTAGCCATCCCATTCAAGATCTCCACGTTTTCTAGAGTTTCTACCCATGATTTCACACAAAACATAGGGATAGAAGCTAGTGTTAGTGATTTAGGAACTACTGTAAGCATTACAATCATTGATAGATTTGGATGACAACCAAAGATAACTAATGAGATATAATGAAAATATTAAGGCATAGGCATGCCTGGCTTCTCCTCCTTTTCCTCCTCTGGGATGATGATGGGAGAGGCACATGATGCCACCTCACCAAGAAAGGCATCTAAATCATCTATACCTACATTGGAAAATCTTTCAACCATAGGTTGCTTTAGAAGCACCTCTTCTACACATCTTTATTTTGCTTCCATAGTAGCTTGGGCTACCATAACGTGATACTTATCTACAATCATAGCACATAGAAAATAGAGTAACACATGAAACCATAAAGTAGCCATAAGATTTTAAAATGTAAAATAGCCAAATTTAAACAAAGCATACCTACAACCACCTCATGTGATGGCTTAAGATTAAAGTTAAGGTTCCTCAAGGTAGGTTGATCTAATGCTAAGGGTGCCTCCTCCATAGGACTCTTGTGTTTCTCCCTAGTTGCCCCTTCAGCCTCCATGTGCCATCATCTAGCATCTTAGACATTAGTAGGAAATGAGAGCGGCTCATCATCATCAGTACTGTTAGGATGTCTAACATCAAGATTCTTAGTCTTGATGGATAATGTAACATCCATCCTCTTTGGTTGGTTATGGGCCTACATTTTTGGATAAATGTTCTTCATCAAAGGCCTACAAAGTTGTCTTGGGTCTTGGAAAACCCATAATCCATTCATATACATCACCAAAAACTCCACAAACCTCTTTAAATAACCTAGAAAAAATGCAAAGTACATATGGATTTTCATAGAGGTGTCAACATAGAGTCTAAGGATCTCCTGTCAAAGCCCAATAGTCAAAACAACTGCCTAATCAAATCTAATGTCCTCCATCAAGACGTTCTTCAAGGTCCATGCTTGTGCTAAGTTGATTACCTTATTTTGTGATAGTAGTTTGGGAAATGCACAAGACCTAAATAAAGAATAGGATTCCTTTGCATCAAGGTTTGTGAAGCTATCCATAAAAATTATAGAGTATCGCATGTTAACACCAAGACACTTTAGAACTTCATTGCAATGGTCTAATTCCCTTACTGTCCTAGTGGAAATCTTTGACCCATCAGTAGGGATACCAAAAAAGTCACAAAAGAGGTTAGCACCTATGTCCATGTTTACCTTCCTACCTTAGATGACGGTACAAAAATGATCAACCTTCTCATCGAAGGAGTCAATGACATGCAACATCTATGTAGGTGTAATAGAAGGGATAGGTGTCATGAATACATTGAAAAAAATTTCATGTTAGATGTTTACTTGAACATATCTAGGCTAATGACACTTCACCACACTTTAGGATGAGGGTATCCTCATGACGTAAACCTAAAAGTGGTATAGTGACATTAGCTGAGGTGGAAGGTCTTACAAAGAAATAACCAAACTTTATCATGAATATATGCAATTTTAATTATTATGAAAAGTAATAGAACACTCAAAGTTATAGCCATACAAACACTAGAAGTTATAGCCCTTACATTTACCTTTCCTTTTTTGGTGTGGTGTGGAGGTCCTAGCTATAAGGGTTTGATTCATGCTATTAGCATCTATCCACTAGTTGTGCATCATCCTATCATCCTTACACTTTTTTTATACATGGTTAAACCTAGTGACATATTCATCAAAGTCCCCTCTTATCTATTGAAAAAAATTAGTTCTAATTTAAAAACAATTGTTGAGTTCATCCAAAGTAGTTTAAGCCACTACTAGGATTTGATCATTGACAATCAAGCCTTGATCATTGACCTTGTACCTACAAGAAATTGTAAAATTAATGAAGTTAGGGAAGGTAATCAAGCCAAAAGCATAAAAGTATTACAATAACCATGTTTACCCCTATAGATAACACAGAGTGATAGGCGAGTTTTGGAATCCAATGTGGGCTCTATGTGCCACCATCACAGTATTGTTAGTATTATATTGACTATACTCTAACATCATCTAGATCTTTAAAAGGTAACATGAACTTATGGAATTTGTTGATTTCCTTGTAGTCTTAGGAAGTCACCTATCAGGAATGTATCTAGCAATTAAGCTAGATGCCCAAGGCAGTAAGGTCTCCACAACAGCCCCAAGTACATCTATAGACAAGTGTGACCATAGCATCACACTGAATTTCCTAAGGAGGTTAACAAGGAAGTCCATTTTCCTAGGCTAGAACCACAACAAGAGTTTTCCAAAAGGCATGCCATTTGGTAGGGCATTTATCTTAGGATAACTAATGTAGCACAAGATACCATCTAGTTCTACTATGATGAGGATAGGCCTCAAAATGATCCTACATGAAGAAAAGCACAAAAACATTATGACTGATTGAAATTACTTAGCAAATTTAGACAAAACATATAGTTGGAGGTGACCTTAGCCTTTGTAAGAAGCTCTAAGATGTTTATCTAAATTAGTCCAAGAAATTCCACAAAAAGACATTATTATAAGCTTACATAACCTTACATCATGACCAATGAGAATTTCTTAACACATTTAGATTAAACTTCCTAAGCCAGAGGTGAAATTAGCCTCTATGAAAAGCTCTTAGATATTTATCCCAATTATCTTAAGAAATTCCATAAAAGCATTATTACAATATTTTATAGCCTTTATAGCCAAAACATCATAACTGAAAACTATGTCTTAGTCTAAACTATGCATAAATTTAGAAAAGCATCTAAATTATGCATAAATTTGGAAAAATCATCTAAGCTATGCACAAATTTAGAAAAAGCATAATAAACATAGAAAAAGCCATGTAGCTATAGTAAACGCTTTTTTAAATTACAAAAAAAAATTTACTCTTCTTGAAAAAGAAAAATTAAGCATTAATTTTACAACTTCACAAAAGAAAAACATAAGTTATACATATTAACCACTTCTATATCCAAATGGTTAATGTACTACAACAATGATTTTTGCCTTGCTCACATAGCTATGGCCAAAAAAAAATCATAAAACCTTCATTTGAGCCCTAAATTGAGTGATTCCACCATCATTTGAAAGCTCAAATTGTACCCTATGCACCCATACTTAGAAAAAATTCAAAACCTTTGCTATTTATGCAAGAAATTTTGTCAATTTAGACAACATTTCTTTCTTTTTCATATCGAAACTTCAAAAATCACAAAACCTAGATTTCATATAGCCGTAGAAATAGTTGAAATATCCAAAATCATTGAAACCCATTAAAATTTAGATCAAAATAATGGGCTATAATTTTTTTAAAATTTAATTTTAACAAATCCTAAGGCCTAGATCTAAGAAAATGGCCACACCCAAAAATTTTTGGGAAAAAGCATGAAATAGAAAACCATATTTTCAATTATTAGAATTTTATTTTAATCTCCACTAGAGTAGACTTGAAAAGAATGGCCCTAACACATAGAAAACAAAACTTGAAACACCTTAGAAAAAAACCAAAAATAGGTAGAAATGCCTACCCTAAAGCAGTAGCAGAAGAAGCCTAGATGGAGATGGGTCTAGGTACCTCTTTTAGCTCCTAAGCACATTCATCCACCTCTTGATTCACTAGGTTTCAACTCTTTCCCTTTCGTTGCTTTGATTCCATGGTAGGCTCAACATTAGGAATGGCTAGAAACTAAGGAGGATGAGAGATCAACGTTGGTTTTGAGGAATATGGGAGGCTTCCATGCTAAGAATTAGTTGTTGTTATTATAAGAACCTATACCAAAGCTTTCCTCCAATGTCCTATTGTTGTAGAATGACAATTGTGATAAAAACTTACAAAATTTAACATATAAAAGTCATCTAAAACCTAAACACACACCTTGAAACCCCAATTGCTAATTTAGTGTACCATAACTACAATTGCATTGAAGTACAAGGGGGAGAAGTCTAGTTCACATTAGTTTTGTGTGGGAAAAAATTTCATTTTTCAAAATTTTAAATTTTTGAATTTTGAACCCCACCCTATGTCTTCACTCTTTACCAAAACTTGCATGAATGCTAATATTTGTATAAATTTTAACACTTAAAACATTATGGAAACTTTAAACCTATGCATCCATCCTAGAAATACCATGCCTAGCATGGAAAAATGCTTATTGTTTTACAAATTTATTATAATTACAAGTATTTTTCTATTTTTTTTAACCCAAACTTGGCTTTTTCAACCTCAAGATTCCAAAAATGGATAAGACATGAGTAAGGCTAGACTCATCTAGCACAAGTTTGGGTTACAAAAAATACGAGGAGGTTAACAATCACTCTTTCCTCCCAAGACTCATCTAGCATAAGTTTGATCCCAAAGTGGATCCCATGTGACCTAGAACCCCTCCAAGCATCTCCAGCAGCCTAGGAAACCCACCAAACTTTGTCAAAACTAGTTAAAACTAGTTGAAATCTAGGATTTGATGCTTTCCATGATTGGTGAGTCTTCTTCCACATAAAGCCTATCATTTTCAACATGGGTAGATGGGAGGGAAGCATAAAATTTTCCAAATTGATGACCTAATGATCATTTGTTAATGCTAGGTGACCCCTAGACCTAGCCAAAACCCTCTAGAGCTTCTAAAAGCCTCAAAAGTGGAAACATATGCTACAAAACTACCATCCCCTCTCATCTATGCTAGGGACATCATGCCTAGCATGGAAGAAAGTTGGAAGACTGCATAAGATACTTAGAAGCCTCCAAACTATTGGATCTTGATACACAACATTGACCATCAACACTGAAAGGTTGACATGCATGGTTGATCAGCTATCGATTTGGCCTAGATCTAACTTTATTAATTGGAGAAAACCTCTTCCATACTAAGCCTTCCACCCTTAGTATGGAAGAAAATGAAAAGCTTGAAAACCCCCTCACAGCCACCAAAACAACAAGATCTTGACCTTATGGATTGATGGCCAATAACAATAACCCTATGGACACTCATCCATAGCCAGATTAACCATAAAAGGATCAAAATATTTCCCCCAACTTTTTGATTCCTAGCATGAAAGCCCTAGCATGGAAAAAGGGGGAAAGCCCAAAATTTACCTAATGACCCTTGAAATAGCCAGATTTTAACAATAGATGGTTGTAGTCAACACTAGTAACCTTAGGAGCCTGCATGCATGACTAAAAGTGATAAAAAAAGGGAAAAATAGCTTTCCCTATAATTTTCAATGCTAACCATGGAAGTCCATGCATGCAAAAAGGATGGGAAGCCCAAAAATTACTTAATGATTCTTGAAACCACAAAATTTTAGCATCAAGTATTAGCAAATTGACACCAATAATCTTAGAAGCTTTCATGCATGATCAAAAGTGTTCATAAAGGGTCAAACAGAATTTTGCAGAATTTTACATGTTGAGCATGGATGCCCTAGTGTCGAAAAAAAGGAAAAATCACAAAATACATTCATCAAACTTCAAAATAATAAAATTTTAACACTAGGCGTTGACCATCATTACTAGAAACCTCAAGGACCTACATGCACAATTGAAAATGATGCAAAGAGATAAAACTATATTTCCTTCAATTTTTCACACTAAGAATCCTAGTCCCAATGTGGAGAAAGATGGGAAAGCTCAAAACCCACTTGTAAAACCTATAAACTAACAAGTTTTAACTCCAAACCCTAGTCTTCAACATGGTAGTCGTAAAGGTTGACATGCATGGTCAATTGAGGTTAAAACTAGGCTAGATTTGAGTTTTATGGTGTCTTCATGCTATGAATTTTTCCTTCTATGCTGCTTAGTATGAAAATTAATGGGAAGATCCATTCAATATTCAAAACTACCTCTTAATAACATTAATTGAACTTGCATGTGTTCTAGGACCCTCTTAACATTGTTTTGAGCCTTCAAACTTCAAGAAACTGATGTTAGAAGGTCAAAAATTGATTTTCCCTAGTTTGCTACATTGAGCATCCCAATCCTAGCATGGAAAAAATTGGGGAAGGTTAAAAAACTCTTATAAACAATCAAAATAATAAAATTTTGTCATCAAACCTTAGTCCTTGATGCCAATAGCTCTAGAGGCTAACATGCATAGTTGATTGAGGTCAAATTGGCCTAAATCTAATTTTTATGATTCTTCCATGTTGGGGATCCATTTCTCCATGCTTAGGATAGTATCACCAACATGGAAATGCAAAATAATACTTGTTTGATGTGTCAAAGCACCTCAGAATAACATTAAATGACCTTTCATGTACTCTAGAATCATGGTGATAGCCATTAGAGACCTTAAACTTTACAAGACTAATCCTAGATGGACATAAAGTTCTTCTCCCTATTTTTCCATGTTGATATCTCCATCTGCAATCTAGAAAAATGTGGGTAAGCTAGAAAACCACTTAGGCATGCCCAAGATTGTTAAAAATTGACATGGACCTATAGCCCTTGACCCTAGCAATTCTAGGAGTTAACATGCATAGTTGATTGTGATCCAAATTGACCTAGATCTAGGATTCTTACTTCTTTCATGCTAGAATAACTTCCCCAACATGGAAACAAAGGAAAAAAGATTCTTTGCTACTTTTGGTTTCAAGATGGCACTTCTAGAAGCCAAAGATTTACACTGGAGAAGCCTAGAACCTCATATCCTCAAGAGTTTACTTGTCTAACCTCATTTTAGCCTCCAAAAATAATTCCCCTCATTCATCCATGGTTGATTAACTCCCCTAGCATGGAAATAAGAGGGAAGACCTTAAGTACCCTTAAATAGCCTTAAAACATCTCCAAAATCAAATAGAAACTTGTAGATTCAAAGTCTATAGTCCTAGGTGCTTAGAAAACTAGTCAAAGTGCTCCTAAATCATTCTTAATCCATAAAAGAAGTGTTCCCATATTTTTACATGTTTAGGATACTATGATCATCATGGAAAAAGAGGGAAGCCATTTTGACACCTATTGACACTTAAAATTACCTTAAATTACCTTGGAAATGAAGCCAAGAGATGCACAAGTTCTAGATATGGACTCTAGCTACCTATTTGACCATATTTTACCTTATTTTTTCTTTGATTTTGGTTCTCCATGGTAAGCTCCCTCTTTTTGATACTAGCGAGCATGGAAGCAAGGGGGAAAGGCTTTAGAACTTGCTTTTTGGCCTTTAAAAAACTCTGGAGTGCCCAATTTTGATGGATCTAACCCTATGCAACCTTGGAAAGGTCCTAGAATCCTAATTTTGGACATCTAATAATTCCAAAGCCTATTTTCCTTAGTTTCCATTCTAAGGATCCTTGTTTCCATGGTAAGACAAGTGTGGAAACCTCAAAACACTTGATTTTTGGGTCAAAATAGCCCTGATTAATGCTTAAAACCACCTAATAGCCTTGTAGCCTTAAAACATGGCTCAGTAAGGCCTAAAAATGGCAATAACTAACAATTGTTTACCTATATTAGCCAAATTTTATCATATATAGCCCATTTTGCTTTATTTTTTGTCTTACTATAGAATGTTTTGGTTTGTTTTTCGACATATGTGTGTTGACCTTGTTAACCTTCTATGGCCTTTATACAACCGTATATGTTCATTGTTTGTCTTGTTATAGCTCTATTTACCTTTTTCTAACCTTTAAATGGTATCTAATAATGGGACTTGACTATCCCTAAAAATTGTTAGACACCATATCATCATGGCCTGCGAAGGCCTTAAACTAGCAAAATTGTGGCTTTTATTAAACATTTTTAGCCTTATACTTTCCATTATTTGACCTTTATGTGATCTTTATTTACCTTTATTGTACTTTTTTGAATTAATGTTATCTCAGTGATGGCATTGGATGGCTTTGATTGCATTACATTTACATGTGTTTTATGGCATTTCAACATTATTTACTCACTTTACCCAGGTGCCACTTAATATGCTTTTGGTTGACATTCAGGATCAAAGTACGAGTACCTAGAAGCAAATTAGTTTTCCATTGTACTTGGAATAAAGTCTATGATGAAATCTCAAAGCTCTATCAAGTAGGTTTCATTAGGGTTATTGATTACACAGAATGGGTATCCAACATAGTTGTAGTCCCTAGGAAAAATAGGAGTATCCAAATTTGCATTGATTTTTAAGACCTAAATAAGGTAACTATCAAGGATGACTTCCTTTTTCCTAGTATTTATCAACTTATTGATACTACAGCCAAACATGCCTTGTTGTCATTTATGGATTGATTCTCAGTATATAACCAAATTAGGATCAATCTAGAGCACCAACTTAGCATAACCTTTATGATCCCATGGGATACTTTTTGTAATACCATGTTGCTATTTGGATTTAAGAACATTGGAGCAACATACCAAAGAGACATGACCTATATTTTCAATGATTATATGTGAGGTTTTCTTAATGATTATGTAGATGACATAGCCATGAAATCTAAGATAGTTAATGATCATGCTAATGACCTAGATCTTGTGCTTAAGAGATGCCTTAAATATGAGCTTAGGCTCAATCTTAAGAAGTACTTCTTTGGTGTCAAGACTAGTATGATGCTTGGCTTTGTAGTCTCTAAAGTAGGGATACACATAGATCTTGATGAGGTTAAGGCTATATCCAAATTAGCAGCACCTACCAATCTTAAAGAGCTTTGGGGATTACAAGGTAGATTACAATTTATTCATAGGTTTATCATTAGGCTTACAAATAAGTCATAGCCCATGTAACACTTGCTTAAGAAATGAGTTCACAAAAAATGGACATCTCAATGCCAAGAAGCCTTTGAAAACATTAAGAAATAATTAACATAACTACCAACAATCTATTCTCCACAAGAGGGTAAACCATTTTATGTTTATCATGCCATCTCTAATACATCCATTACCTTTCTACTCTATCAAAAATGCGATGATAGAGAAAAATGCTTGTATACTAGCTTAGCCACACGTTTGTTGCTCACAAGACTCGATACATTAAAGTGGAGAAGTATTATCTAGCGCTAGTCTTTTCTTTAAAGAAATGAAGACACTACCTCTTTGGAAGCCAAGTTAACATAATTTGCAAGAACAACATACTTATTGCCATAATGACCAACATGTATGAAAGTAGCTGTATAGCCTGATGGAAGGCCATAACTATAGAATGAAAATGGCAGATCCAATGCATAAGTAGAAGAAAGCAACAAGGCCATCATCAACTTGATCAAGAAGATACTCAAAAACAGCAAGTAGAAGTGGCATGAGTAGCTTGTCCATTCACTATGGGCACATAGAACAACCTATCACATGGGAATTGGCATGACCTATTATAGCCTTGTTTATGATTTTGAAGTTTTTTTACCTCTTGAATTACAAGTTCCATCACTCTAAGTATCCTTAACCAACTTAATCAATGATGAGTATAATAGGCAGTTATAGATGCCAATCCTAGATTCAGTGGAGGAGCGGTGTATGCAAGAGCTTGCTCACATTAAGCACTATCAACAGAGGTAAAATCAGCAACATCATCATAACTTAATCATGCACAAGATCATGGAGGGAACCCTAGTCATCAAGGCTGTTCGTGAACATGTAGAAAAATTGTCAACTAAGTAGGAACAACACTCTTTTATGACTAGAGCCTATAGGAATGGAGCATTCAAAATAGCTAACATGGATGGGAATGAGCTACCCAATCTGGTCAACCATTCCTATCTAAAGGCATACTACATGTAGCCAACAATCTTCAACAAAAGAGCTTTCTTTCTATGGTTTTCTACAATCTTAAACTAGCAACATGGCCTACCAAGATCTTAAATTGGTACCATGGCCTGCCACAACCTTAAACTAGCAACCTTGGTAACTTGGATAGCTTTATTTTTATGTGACCTGTATACATTGTACTGTTATAATATGCATAGGTGTTTTGTATTCTTTGGTACTTCCTCTTGGGTTAATCTTCTAAGCACTAATAAAGAGGGCCATTGAAACACCATAAAAAATTGCATGTTATAATCAATCTTTATCATGTAGCTTTCACCCTATGAAAACTAAGAAAAAAATTCATTGAAAATGTGAAAATTGTAATCCATAGTGGGAAATTTCACATACGTTATATTTTTGAGGCTAAAAAATGCTTCATAAGTGTTCAAAGCCTCATTCCCAGAGTGAAAAAGATAACCTAGTGTCTATATTTTGGCTTGGGTTGGGGGGTGTAAAAAATGCCTTTTGGAATGCCAAAAAAGATAATTTGATGGGTTATATGGAGGGTATACATTTTTCTAGGTTGGAAACACATGTAGGGAATGAGGTAGATCTCACCTACCCCAAATGTGGAAGTGTGGGGGTTTCTAAAACATTTCCCCTGCAAGGTGAAGATGACATGCATAACCTAAAAGCCTTCCACCCTCAACATGGAAGTTTCTCCCTAGTGTGGAGTCTTCATGCCTAGCATGGAAAATTACATCCCCCAACATGGAAGCTACAAAAGAAAAAATTCATCACTTCATGCACTTCAACATTGACTAGTGACTTCAACAAACATGGTGGATGGATCAGTGTAGAAGATTCATCTCTAGAATGGAAGGTGTGCCTCGATCACTATTTATAGTAAATAGAATGGACATGTGGGGAAGAATTTACTATGTATAGTAACCTCCAAAATTTAGGCACCCATCTCACCCGAATTTGATAGCCAATTTGCAACATTTTCAGACAATTTACAGCCATTTTTAGCTCAATAATAGCCATTTTTCAACTCCATTCATGTCCCTAAGAATGTATAAAAACCAACCTCCAACACCATTTATAAGTTTTGAAAGTTGGAGCAAGCTCAACATTATCAAGAAATTTTTCGAATACACATAACATTGTTCATAATTCCACACTTGGGGAATTCTTAGGAAGTCAAGAGCTCTTGTAAGTTCCCATACTTTCATTGTCTTGAATCCTAGTGTGAAAGAATTCTAGCCTTGAGGTTTGTGAATTTTGGATGTTAACACTACACTTCTAGGAGTTCGAAACCCCAGGGGTGAAGTAATCTGGTATCCAAATTCTTTACTTTTCTCACCCCCATAGTAATGAACTAATTTTTAGATCTAAGGTTACATTACTAAAGGAATATTTGATACCATCAAGAGTTCCTTAGCACCTAGATCAGTAGCAAAACACATCAGCTTCAATGGGCTTTGAACTCATGCATAACTAAACCCACTTTCTGCTCATGTTGGCATCATTTGGATATATTTATCTAACTTATTCTTTATTCTTGCTCAATAAAGTTTTAAGTTTTGATTTTTCTATTTAAAAATAAATTTTATTTTCTATTCATTATTCAGATCTATTTGTATTCTTATTTTTTCCATTTCATAAGTCCTTGATTGATCTATTAGACTGGATAGGGTACCTCAAATCCCATTTCTCTAGTGAAGGCCTTGGGAATTTGGAGTTGGGAAACTATGACATCAAGGATCTTTGGTTTTCCTAGTGACCAAGGTTTTTTGATCATCACACATGGGCTGAGACTCATAAGTATTCTTCCTCTCATGTGTATTGATTCCCCTTGTAACACTTTTTGGTTGAGGTTGTGATGGCAAGTTTCACTGCATAACAAGAGGTGCCACTAGTGGCATAGGACTAAAGTTTTGAGTAGAAGGTCCAACTATTGGTGGATGCAAGTATGGATTAGAATCAATCCTTGGTAGCATCAATTTATGGTATTCTGCTAAATAGTACTATGGGGTTTGAATAATTACATGATCAGGTGAGACTAGATGTTGAACATAGTATCAAAAGGATCAAGTTGTTGATATGAATATTGTTGGCATGGTAGTGGCATGGCCCATGATTATGGCTACTGCCACTAGTAATAGTACTACTCTTGTCGCTAAGGCAAGGCTCCACTAGGATATTACATTGGTTGAGGTTATCATTTGTAGTTACCTTGAGAATAAGATAACTATTTGGGCACTTCTTTTTGAATAAATCATGGATTAAGTTTGTATGCCCTAGTTTCTTGTAGATGTACCATGACTATATAACATCCCTTAGAATGTTTGTATTGGTGCATACTGGAACCTTCATCATTTGAGGAGCTAGTGTCTAGTACCTAGCTACTAAAGAAACTTTACCCTTTTTTCCAAAGTCCTTCTTCTTCATAATAAGAAAATTTGATTTGTTTTTAATCATGAAGAAGTACAGTAGATATGTGATCCTTAGGGTTATTTTTTAGTATCATTACTATGATCTGAAATTGGCCATTGTTTTAGTTAAGAAAGAACATAATGTGGAACTAGAGGGATCTATATTAGCACCTTTCATAGAGTTTGTTATGCTAAGGAATAATGTAGTGGTAGATAATTTCATTAGAATCAATAGTAATTGTTCATTTGTATATTAGTTTGAAAATACTTGTTGGTTTTCTAGACTCTAAAAAATATTCCTATAGGTTTTTTAGAAAATAAAGAGAAATTATACCTTGAAAAAGGTAATTTTTTGCAAACATTAGTTGGTGAACTATTTTGTTAATAAGAATAAGTGAGAAGAAGTTTGTATTATTACTGCCATGAGAATTTTAATATCGAAACTAAATATATCATGCTCTAGTTTGGTAGATATTATTGCCTATTCTTTTGTAATCAATTACAGGAAAATGTGATCTCATGGCCTCTATTGAGTCTGCTTTATGTTGTAGTGAAATAAGAAATAAGGTGGACTAGTTGTCAATTTTAAAGATGAAGATGAAAGTGTAGGTATTATCATACTGCATGGTGTCTACTTCTTACTTATCTTATGACTATATTCATCCTAACTTCACTAAGATATTCAATAATTCTAGTATTATAGATGTTACAATGCTAAAGAGTAAGAATAAGGAGTTACTTTTACAAATATTTCTCAAAGCCTTCTCTAAGCCTAAGTAGACAACCATAGAGACAACAAGAATAAAGAACTATATTTATGTGTAGTCTAAGAAGTGTAGCATGGTGAAATCAAACTACATATCATCATCCAAAATGCACATAGTATTATGACATTGTTTCTTTAAAAATAAGGTTGTATTCTTGGCAAAAACAATTAACCTCTTCAACCTCTTCAAAGAATTAGTAGACACAAGTTTTATGAAGGATACATTATATAATAAGACTATCTAAAATAGTTTTGAATGTCTAAATGCATATGAATTTCTAGTAGTAATCA
Source organism: Gnetum montanum (assembly GCA_015680685.1). Lineage (NCBI taxonomy): Eukaryota > Viridiplantae > Streptophyta > Gnetopsida > Gnetales > Gnetaceae > Gnetum > Gnetum montanum. Next base: position 16,808 of record MNCI01005545.1, on the reverse strand, counting down.
TAGGCTTGGTGAATAAGAATCTCAACTAGCTCTAGAAGATAAATTTCATCATTTTGATTAATAATCTATTGTATGATTTAATGTATATGAATTATAGTGTAATGAGATATTGATTTAGAGTTAAAGCCTACTTTGTGATGCTAAGAAATAGTAAAGTAGTATTTGATGTAGCTTTGGCATAGAATAATGAAGAAGAAGATAAGTATTCCAAAGAAGTTTTGAAGTATAAGGAAGATGTTAAGGATGGACTATAGCTAGCAAAGAAACAATGACAAGCACTAGCTACACTCAAACAAATAATAGATGTTATGGGTTCTATCACTAATGAAAAAATTGCAAGAAGCCTAGAGGAATTGACAACACAGAGCATGACATTAGAGGGTGATAAGTTGATAATGCATAATAACACATCTAAACTTCAAGAGGAGATTGGTTGTCTCCAAAACTATGTGAAGGATCTCAATGTACAAAAGAATGAATTATTACAGATATTCAACATTGAGAGAAGGAAGCTAAAGGATATAATGACTTTTTTTATAAAAATGAGCTATTATTAATAGCTTCATAGAAAATTACACAGCATTATTTAAAATTACTTTAAGTAAAGATTAAAATTTGTAGTTTAAGTCCATAGTAATATGACCATCACTTTTGGCCACTTTGAGTGACATTCTAGTAGAGGTTTAGAAGTATTTTGTTGAGCCTAAGACTAAAAGGATAAATTAGGATGTTTCAATACCATCTTCAGATATTCCTATAGTTCCAAAAGGGTTCACTAATAAAGTACTGTACTATGGAGTCATAGCTAGAATAATCAATAAATATTTTTCATAATCATAGAATTATTAATATATATTGTTTTATTAACTTCTCATTATCATTTATCTTACTTCTTCTATTAAATCTTTTTGTAACCACTCTTATTTGATGATGAAGTAATTTAATTATAAAATAACATATGTTTCTTTTCTATGGCTTACACTATGGTTATGTTGTAATATTTTTTAAAGGAGATAATCACCCCTAAGACCTCTAGCCATATTTGTTACATTTCAAGAAGTATTTTATAATGATAAAAATATGTTACAACATATTTCTAGGAAAGAAATATTGTTCACTTTCATATTTGATTAATTATTATTAGTTTTACTATGTATATATTTAATTAATAAGTTTTAGGCTTTATGATGCTCACTTTTAAATGCAATTTTATCTTTGAATTCCACTCTAAGAGCATTTCTCTATACCATTAATTATTCTTATGAATCTCTAATTTTTGTATTTTTATTAAGATTAATAATTATGTGGTGATTTTTATGGTTCATTCATTTGTAGTCTAGGATTTGGTTAAAAATAGTAAAGTAGCAATATTTTTTAACTCCATGTTAAGCTTGAGGGATGTTGTTGAAGATTTGGTATGTTATAGTAAGCTCAACACACAAATTTGTATCTATATTTAATCACACTGTAATCTTATGTATACAATTT
>MNCI01005545.1:0-15157 GCA_015680685.1 Gnetum montanum | reverse complement strand
ATTGCTAGGATAATGAATGTATCCCATATATGCATCAAAAGTTTCCAGATCATGAAAAATTAGGCAGTAGAATCCAAAATAAGCCTTACATTTAATAAAAAGGTAAAGAAAATTTATTAAAAATCATTAAAAATAGAGAAGAAATGAATCCAAAATAAATGCATGAATGCACTAATGTTGTTCATGATGTTTTAAAGATGTGTGGTATAGGAACACCTCTTTTAATTCCCTTATTCTTTTCCTACATGTGTGTATTTAGTAGGTTCCATGATATGTGGAGGCATATTTGAGGTCATGAATCTATCTTAATTGAGATCTAGGCTGTCAGTGGATATGTCTTGGAAGATAGAAGATGTTTGAGTTGTGTTCAGAGCTTATAGGAGATGTCTTCGATTTTTTACAGAAGTCTTGGATGAAACATCTTAGAAAAAGTGAGATATCTTAAAAGACATATGATATGTCTCATAGAATATAAAGATGTTGTAGATTTAGTTGAGACATCTTAGCTATAGTAGAAGATGTCTTAGCTAGAAGTGAGATGTCTTCCCTGAATTACATGTTTCTCAATGTAACATCCTAGATGATCCAAATGGGTAGGGAATCCTCCAAAATTATTAATCTAACTCTAAATATAATCAAGACAAGTTGAAAACCCATGTAAAATAGTAGTGGATATTCAAGTTAAGCTTGGGAAGATATCCTATGGTTTTTTGCTTACTCTATTGATAAATATGGATTTTGTTTCATGATTATTGTAACAACAGAAAATGTCGGCAGCTGGAATACCAAAAAAAATCCATGTAAACAGTCTGTAGTGATGGTATCTCCAAGGGGTTAGTAGCATGCCCTTCAGCACATTCGAGGAATCAGTAGAATGCTAGTGAGGTAGTGATGCTGTAATTGTTCCAGTGTCCCATCCCATCTGACTTGCAGCTGCATAGAGATAATTAGGCTCCATTGAATTGCATGAGAGCAGTTTGTGACTCCCATTTTTAAGTCCTGGTAGACTGTTATTGCTGATTTTAAGTCTCAGCAGACCATGGTCCTAGTTTAAAATCTGGGCGGACCGAGCAATGCTAGTTTTACGTCGTAGCGGACGGTGGTGGGGCTAATTTATGGTCTCAGTAGACCGTGTTGCGGATGCCAATTTCATGTCATGACCCAGGGATAAGTCTGTGCTGGTTTTACTTCTCAGCAGATGGTTACTTACCTTTGTCAGTTTTATGTCATGATGGATAGCCAGTGCCAGTTTAGCATCATGGAAGACGTGTGCAAAAGACACCAATTTCTCTTCTTGGCGGACATGTACAACATAGCTAGTTTTACGTCGTAGAGGAAGGTTACAACTTGCCAGTTTTGCGTTGTGGCGGACGGTCAGTGCCAGTTTAGCATTGTGGCAGACGCATGAAGGAAGTGCCAGTTTTACATCGTAGTGGACTGTTGTTGCCAATTTAGCGTCATAGTGGATGATTGTTGCCATACCTGATATTCACACTAGAGATGCAACTATATGTAGTACCGCTTCAGATATATATGATTGACAGGGTTTGGTAACTCATTGCCATCGACATCTGCTAACCTGAATGCTCCATTGCTATATGCATCAGTCACCAAGAAAGGGCCCTCCCAGTTTGCAGAGAATTTGCCTACTGGTTCGCAAATAGCCTTGAGAACTAAATCTCCTTTCTTGATCAAACGCTGCTAAAGATTGTGACAATGCTTTTACCTCTACTTGTCTTGATACTTTTTGATTGTATCAAGCGTCTGTATTCGCTTCTCTTCTACTCAGTCCAAATCCATGATCTAGGACTCGGCGTGTTGAGCCTCATTTATAATCATGGAGAGGAGCATTCCCAGAGAAGGAATTTACAACTCGAGGGGCAGCACTGCTTCAGATCCATAGACTAGGCTATAGGGCATACTGTCTGTAGTCGTCCTACATGTAGTACGATACGCCCATAGCACATAGAGGATTTTTTTGTGCCACCGTTTCTTGTTGCTGTCGAGCATTTTCTTGAGCAGATTGATGATAACCTTGTTTGTTGCTTTAGCTTGACCATTCACTTATGGGTAGTAGGGCGAGGAAAAATATTGTTTAATGCCAAGGCTATCACAGAAGGATTTGGTTTCTGTACTACTAAACTGTGGCCCATTGTCAATCATGATAGTCATCGGGAGACCAAATCGGGTTACAATGTTGTCTAAGATGAAATGGAAAATCTGTTGAGATGTGATCTTCCTTAAAGGAATAGCTTCTATCCACTTTGTAAAATATTCAGTAGTGGTAATTATAAAGCTATGACCTGCAGAAGATTTCGGCATGATGGGACCTATAATGTCTAGTCCCCATCATTGAAAGGGCCATGTTATCTGAGTCGTATGTAACTCTGTAGGCAACACGTGTATAATATTTGCGTGATGCTAACACGTGTCACAAGTTTTAACTTTTTTCAGACAATATTTTTCCATGGGTGGCCAGTAGTACCCTAAGCAGCGAATTTTTGAAGCCATAGCCTATGGTGCTATGTGTCCTCCACATAATCCCTCGTGAACCTCACCAACGATACATTGTGCTTGGTCTTTGTTGACGCAAGTTAGCAACACTCCATCAAAAGAGCGTCTACAGAGAGTACTATCTCCTATAATTACGTACTGCCTAGCTCTCTTGCGGATTGCATCTTTTTGCATGCGTGTCAATTCATGTGGTAGCTCACCTTGTAAGAGGTAAGTCTTAATGTTATCATACCATTCTAGCATGTTTTCTTCGAGAAGAGAAGATATTTGCGTCGCTTGAGTGATAGGACCTGTATAATCTGTTATTAAAGTAGGACAAGTGTCGAGTAGATGTGAGGGCACATTTAAGGCCAGAGTAGCCAGTGCATTGGCCAATGTGTTATCATTCCATGGCAAGTGTTGGGCATCGATGGTTGCAAATTACTTCAGNCATTTGCAGCCCTACTACGATATGGCTAAAGATCTTCTGAAGTAATTTNCTTTGCAAGCGTAGACTCCTGTGATCTGATTGATGACGAGCATCGAATCACCCCTAACTACCAAGTGTCAAACATCAATTTCTCTTGCAGCTAGTAATCCTCTGAGGAGCCCCTCGTACTCTGCCACATTGTTCATACAGGGGAAGGTCAAGCGATAAGCGTGAAGACACACATCCTCAGGTGATAGCAGAAGAACAATGGTAGCACTGCCACCTCTAGCGGTTGAAGCTCCGTCGAAATACAACGTCGCTTTGAGGCCTATTAGGATAGGGCTTACACTATGTACATATTCATCTGGAAATTCAGGCTCTATGANTGTTAACTTGGCTATGGAAAAGATAATGTCTGCACTTTTTGAGCATAAATACTAATGCTACGCAGTTACGCTCGACTTCATCGTACCTCGTTTCATACACACATAGAGCATGACTCAAGTAGTAGATGGGTACTTCCGACCCATCACCCCTCCTTTGACAGAGTAACGTTGCTAAGGCTACGTCTGAAGTTGTGAGATAGATATAGAATGGTTGATCCCTTTGCGGTGGGAAAACTATTGGCAAGCGTTGAAGCTCTTGCTTCAAGCTGTCGAATACACGCTGACAATCGTCTGTCCATTCGAAATTAACCCCCTTTTTAAGTAAATGTTGCATAGGGTGTAGCTTGTCGGTTAATCTCGAGATGAACTACCTGATAAAATGTAACCTCGCCTATAATCCGCGTAATTACTTAAGACTTGTAGGTGGTGCCAATTCAACAATGGCTTTGAATTTGTCAGGGTCTACGCTTATGCCAGTTTCCATTACCACAAAACCTAGCATGCGTCTGGTTTTGACTCCGAATACACACTTTTTTGGGTTAAGTCAAAGGTCATACTTAGAGCATCTTTTGAGACTAACTCCAGATCCTCTAAATGATCTTCATACTTTAAAGACTTAACAGCTATATCATCGACATAATCATTTAGCCTTCCTAAGAGGTAATCGCTAAAGATGTACATCATAGCTCATTGATATGTTGCTCCGGTGTTTTTTAAGCCAAAAGGCATCATGGTGTAGCAGAAGGTCCCCCAAGGTGTCATAAACATTGTTGTTAGTTGGTGTTCTCGGTTGATGCATATTTGATTGTAACCTGAGAAGCCGTCCATGAAGGACAAAAGCGCATGTCCAGCGGTTGTATCCACCAATTGGTCGATACTTGGCAATGGGAAGTTATCCTTGATTGTAGTTTTGTTCAAGTCCCAGAAGTCTATACAAATGCATATTCCTCCAGTCTTTTTGGGAACTACTATAAAACCTGCCTGGTACAGCTTAGTGATTTCATCACATATTGCTAGCGTGACTTCTGGCTTGATCTAGAATTATGTTGTGTTCAATTAATCTTGGTTCTAGTCCTAGCATATCCTCGTATGACCATGCAAACACTGTGATGTTACTCTGGAGGACCCGTTTTATATCATCATGTGTCTTTTCGTCTAATAGAGAACTAACCTTGAGATTTTTAGTCTCACCATTATGCGTAACCATAGAAATTTCATTGAGTGGATCTTCAGTTACATCTCTAGCTTCCAGATCTAGCGTGTGCGTCGATTGCTCTGGCCAGTTTGGAGATGTTTTCGATGTGGCTATAATTACATCATCAAGGACTAGATTAGTTTCTATTAATGTGGGATCAAGTTGTCTAATGACTTCACCGTGTGGGCTTGCTAAAACTAGCAGTGTAGACAAAATTTCGTTCATCTGTGAATTATCCTGCAAAAGTGTCAAATGCGAGAGTAATTAGACAGGTACTAAGTTTGGTGTGATAAGTGTTGAATGAATAACATTTAGTTTAATGTACAGGAAATGACGTGACTTTGCTGTGTAAAGGTAACTGAATTTTAAAGTTTGCGAACAGCCTATCATTAATGAGACCTGATTATGAGGAGATAAGCTATAGTAGTTTAGGGTCGTTTTGAACCGTAATGCATGTGATATCTGGTGCAATTAATGCCTTGATCCTCGTGTTCCAGCTCATATTGACACCAGAATTTGGGTAAGTCTTGCTAAAATCAAGTATCAAGTTAGTTAAATATTGCACATAAGCAAGCAGTTTTAAGTAAGAACAGGCTGTTGGCTGTCGCGAATTCGAATTTCTAACTGTTACAAAGTGAGAGGAAGAGGAGCAGAAGCTTGTAGTGCATAGATTCCAAGAACGTGAAATTGTGAAGGTTTTGAGATTGTGATAATTGCACCTAAAGTGAAATGGAAGAACACGAAATTGACTAAAATCGACAAGGTGCAAGAGAATCTGCAGGGCGCTTCGTAGGCGGTGGTCGAAGTGAGGGACCCTATGCCTTTGAGCTGGTAGGACATTCCTTGCGTACTTGTGTTGTTTTAGCAGTGTTTATTTCTATAGCATTGTTCGCATAAATGAGGGTTTTAGATTATGGACCTTACGCTAAGACGAGGGTTTAATGGGATGCATCTATCGCCATTGTCAGGGACAAACCTTGCGTCGTTGCAAGGGTTTGGGTGATTTTGGCATGAATAGTTAAGTGTAATTTGTAGGTTTCCTATATTTAAACATGCAAATGTGAATTTAGATGTTGATATGTTTATTGCGTTTTCTGTAAAGTGTTATGCTAAGACCTGTCCTAATTGTCTTAGATATCGTTGGGGTTTTGTGCTGCATAAACCCAATCGTGCCTAATGTCCCTCCTCCGCACACTCGGTTGCATGGGAAGGCCATATGGTTTTGAAAGGGCATGCTGGAGTTTCTGCAATTTTTACTATGTAACTACAGCATTATTATATGGTCTAATTTGTCAGGCGATATTGCTTGTGCCATTTTGGAGCACCTGTTAGTGGGTTCCGCATAGGGAATTTTGGTGTTCTTGATAGACGAAGCCATTGATATTGGTCGTCCCCAGGACTGAGACTTTAGTGCTCGAGGTTTGAGGTGCTTAGGCTAGATCTGGGAAATGGCCCAGTTTAGTTGCTACCATGCATATAACACCTTGTTCGTGGCCTACCATGTCTCGACCTATTTCCAGAACCCACCAGGCACAATATACTACTCAGGCAGGTAAGCAGTTTTGTTGGCTATATTGTCATTATCTGTCTATTTTTTGAGTTTTGTAAAATGTAAGATGAGCCTATGTGGTATGGTACAGGTCTTTTATTCATGAGAACAGATTAGTAGGCGATGGTGATACTTTGTCATGGACCAAAACGACAATAAAGGCGTTTACCTCAACTAGCAACATACGCGGTGGTGTGATGGGGCAGATTGGATTCGACATTCATGAGTACCCCACCTGTTACGCTGACGCTTTTGAGAATTGCCAAAATCTTGGGTGGCTACATGATGATTGGACCTTGGATTCGCCCCTTACCATTACAAACGTGCAGAGGAAACTTCCTCCATTTCCTTTGCCATTTGGACCTGGTAAAATTGCTGCATATTCTATTGTTGCGTGGTGGAATTGTGAATTGTGTATGTTGTGTAATAGTATTTTCTGTTTGACCTGTGTCTTACATTGTTTAGTCAGGGAATCTCGGGAGATTACCCTTACAATTTCCGGCCACGAGGCGAATACCCTCCTCTTTCGCTACGGCGACATCAAGGATGCACAACGCTAGCTCGGCCATGCGGCAGCCCCAGTTGTGGTGGTCTCCAAGATACAAGAAGCAAGGCTAATGCATTTATTTTTAGCCATGACCCCTGATGTCCCTGCCAGTGAAATGTTAATGCTGGTCAACTCCTTCAGCGAAAGGGCAAAGCGTTTTTGCACACGTGTGTATCACATGCGTGTAAGTTTTGACATTGATGTTCAGCTCTTTGAAGACCTTTTTGGCATCCCCTCTGTTGGTCTTCCCATAGAGGAAAAGGTGAATAGGAGTCTCAATTGCTAAAAGTGGCTGGAGGAGTGGGTAGGGGTCAAGAAGAAGCCTAAAGGGATCCCTTGTGAAAGAATCAAACTAGAAATCGCCAAGACAATTTATCCCCTTTTTTGGGCCCAGGCTTTCCCCAAAACACTCTCACAGAGGAGGTTCTTTTCCATAGAGCAGACCTGTATTATGCGGGAGGTTATCGAGGAAGGGACCCAGTTCAACTGGGCAAGCTATTTTGTTGAGGGGTTACGCACTGAGATGATCAGGCTTCGCAAGAAGCTTGAGTCTCGTTTCAACGTGCATTACGCCTTCTTCATAGCCTGCCTTCAGTGTTTTGCTGAGTTCTTGGTTTATCCAAAGGAATGGGATCTGGGTGCAGCAAGACCGAGACCAGCTATCTAGACCTTGAATTACCTACATTTTCAGCACTACGCATGGACAGGATCCCCAGGAAGGGATTGGGGAATCTCTGTCTATAACGACCAGAGATTTGGTGGCGTCTCGAATGTGAGGCCTTGATAGCATAGGCGGGATAATGCCTACATACACTGGCAATGCCTCATGAGGGAAATGTTTGGCAGCAGAAATTGTAGAACCTGCAGCTCAGCGTAGAATTTGCGGAGCCTGGGAGTGGCACAGGTCAAACTATGGAAGTCAGAGTTTAGCGGAGTAAACCTCCACCTAGTAAGTGTGAAAGAAATGTACTGAAAGTGGTATTATGCGATGTTTATTTAGGATATTTTGAATCGTATTAAGCATATTATGTGATATGACCAGGGAAAGCTACGGAGCAGCTGACCCCTGAAATAGGGGCTATGATATTAAGTTGCAGGGAAGGGGCCCTAGTTTTAGAAAAGGAGGCCCCAGCTGTTAGGGTGAGCCATGCATAGATTTCTGTGCTTAAGGAGTCCCCAGCTGTTGGGACAAGCGACACACAGACTCTTGTTCATGAAGAGAGGAAGGAGGCTGAAGATGTTGGCGAGCTTCCCACTGTCACTGGTAGAGGTAATGAGCATGTTGGAAACTTTGTAGAATTCTGTTAATATTTAGAGTTTCTAACTTGACTACGCTATAGGAGAAGAGGATGCATCCACATCCATCGCTGTGAGCAGAGTGTGGAGAGACTTTCCTGACAAGTTTGGCTTCATGGAATTCATTGTCAGCGATATGATCGAATGCCTTGAGCGCGTTAATCTTGAGGCTGGTACGTTGCAACTGTAAAAGGTTTATTTTATTATACAGTGGTAATGTGTCATATACATTGATAATGTTTGCTGTTAGGAGCTTGCCTTCGATGGGACCCAACGGAGCCCATTGATTTGGACACAGTGAAGCCTCCATCTGATGGGGCAATCGTGCCACGCCACATTTATGAATAGATGCGTAAATGTGCGTTATGCTCAAGACGCTCCTTATGGGAGAGTAAGAGTGTAAATGAAAACCTCTAGAAAAGGGTGTAGAGGTTAGAGAAGAAGAATGAGTCTCTGACCAAAGAGATCAGGGACCAAAAATTACGATGCGAGTTCCTACAGGCATGGGAAACAGGTGACGAGGACTGGCACACCGCTGTTATTGACTACTCCCATTATTGGACTACCATCAAAAACAGCATGCAAACCAATTAAGCATTGGTGGAGCAGCAGATGCAGATAGAGCTATTAGCTTAGAAAAGCCAAGACTGGAGGGATTACTGCGCAAGTGTGCAAGAATGGGGGCAGAAGGAAAAGGACCACAAACATTTGTATAAGTGAGAAAGTATCGCTTATCGTCAACATTATCATGATTCTGCTGTTGAAGCCCAATCCTTGCGAGTCTTCCTGGATGTCATTGGTGCATCCAAAGCTTTCAAAAAGTTTCAAGAGCAGTTTACTGTAAGTGCGTCCCAGGAAAGGGAAGTGACTCTCCCTGGGGGTCAGACTACCATCCCTACTTTCTTTCCTAACCCACCTCGCTGGACTAGCATGGAGAAAGGGAAGGTGAAGGCTGGAGCTACTCTAGGAGATGAAGTGTGGTCTGACCTGACTGAGGATGAAATCATGGACCGCCTACAGGCCGGCTTGGAAAAGCTTCCCTTTGCTGCGGAAGCAGGGCCATCGTGAGTAAGTCTAATCATGACTAAGTCTAAATTTTCTATTTGTGTTGTCAAGTTTTATTTTGCTAATATGTTCTCTGTATCTAGGTACCCGAAGAGGATAGAGAAGGTGAGCTAGCTGAGGAGCAAGTACAAGAAGAGGGGCGTAGTGATGAAGAGCATCCTCCTGTGGAGCCAGTGTAAGAGCAAGAACCTCATGAAGAGGAAATTTCTCATGAAGGAATACTTCCCAGAATAAAGGGCTACTAGAGGATGATTTATTAGGACTAGAGCTGGATTTGAGAGATACTGGTGACAGTGGCATCAGAGGAGATGCGTAATTGTGATTTATGCATGGTATTATTGATTGTTGTCAACAATGACTATGCGAATGACTGAAAGACTAGCTATGAGATTTTCTGGCGATTTTAAATGTCTATTTAATTTTTTTCTTTTGCATTTTTATTTGCAAAGCGTAAGTGTAGTTGTTAATGATTTTTCCTAAGTTATGTTGCGACGGAATGAAATTGCTAGTTTAAGGCCATTGCGGGCCATGGCTAGTTTTAGGCCATTGCGGGCCATCTGGTGAGTTTGTGTAATCTGGAAACTAGTTTTAGGACATTGCGGGCCATAACTAGTTTAAGGCCGTTGTGGGCCCTGGCGTAATGTAGAGAGCGTAATTGATGGTAATGTATTTTTTGCGTATTTGGACTAAAGTGATCAAAAAGACGTAAATGCGTACCTAACAGAAATGTAATAGCGTAAGGAATGACAAGCATCGACATTCACAATTTCTATTGCGTAAATATGCATTGGATGAAAACAGACTACTAAGCGTAAACAGCGATAATTGATAAAAACATAAGAATGCGCGTAAATGCCATTCAGTTCAACCACTAACTTAGAATTTTTTCTTAATGGCCTTTACGTTCAGTGTTGCGTAAGGGTGGAGAGGTTTACAGTTTGACTCCTCCATGCCGCCATCCTGAAATGGCAGGTTGACCAAGGCTAGACTATCATCATTGGTTTCAGTTTGTCGAGGGATTTGAAGATGGGTCTGATCATCCGATGTTTCTATCTCCGAACCTTGTTCTTCTTCAATATTGTTGACAGTCCTGGGGGTGATTTCATCACCGCGTATTATGACCTCCCCTCCTACGTAGGATAGGTGTATTTCCTGATGTATTGGTGATGAAACTGCCCTCAGCTGGGCTAACCAGGACCTCCCTAAGATCAAGTTGAACCCAAGCATCTCCTCGATAACTAGGAATGTGGCATCCATTGGGAATTGATCTCCTACCACAAACTCAATACGCACCATCCCCTTGACCTGAACCCTTGCTCCATTGAACGACTTTACGCATGTTGTTTTCATGGGAATGATCTGGTCGACTAGACCCAACCTATAAATGATGGGATAAGGAATGACATTTGCAGCTACGTCGTCATCCAAATGTACCCTCTGGATCAGGTACTGACCGACTTGAATGGTGATGAACATGGGTTCAGTGGTCACTTGACCTTTCTCAGGATCATCTTTGATGGACCCGTCATGAAAGGTCAGTGAGGTAGGCTTGGGTTACTCAGCTTCGGAAAGAAACATGATAGCGTGTATTACTTCTTCCTCTGCTGGTAAGCTTTCATCCACAGGTATTGATGTCAGCATGTGGACCATAGCCTCACGGTGTTCTTGGGATGTCATGAGCAGGTCATAAAGGCTCAACGTTGTATTTTTTTGTTTCAAATCTTATTTGACTTGTGTGAACGCGTCGAGGAGGTTCCTTTCCCGGCTAGGTAGTTTATTCCCCTTGTCTTCTTCCATCCTTCCCAAGAGATGAATCTCCCGAGGTGAAATGATGTCAATCAGGGGGTTGTTCTTTTTCTCGCAGAGGAGGTGGCTACGTTTCTGCACCTTTATCCTGCCTCTAAGGTATAGGTGAAGGTACAGAGGCTAGGGGCCTAGGCTTAGGGAAGCCAAGCAGCGTTAATAGATGTGTCCACTCCCTTTTGTTTGTCGGGTGGTGGTTGGCAATTTTGGTTAGAGGCCTGCCCCTACGTGAGAGGAGCAGCCGGTGGCTTTGGCGGCCTGAGAATGAAGGGTGCCCTATGCATGGGCGCGGACGAGGCCATGGCTTTGCTGTTACTACATGGCTGAGTGGCATTCTAAGAAGGTGCCCGAATGATGAATGGTGGCCTTGAAAAGCCACTGGCTATCGATGAAAGGTTTTCCCCCTGTTGTGAGTTGGTAGGTACATGAAAAATGAAAGGTTGTTTGGGTGGTGCCTTCCTCTCACTGTCCGTACTCACTACATTGATAGTATAGGGTGCGTCGTTTGCATTCAACGAATCATTATACACATGCAATGCCTAGTTTTCCAGACACGTCGGACTACTGCCGTCTAGTTTCAAATGACTGTCATTGATCATGCGTTGAATGTCTTCCTTCAATGCCCAGTAGTAATCTGTATCGTGACCACACAACTGGTGGTAGTCACAAAAATGGTCCAGCCTAAAAGATTTCGGAACTGGTGGTTCGTTAGGTAGGGCTAAAGAAGGATTCTTCAGCAGTTCACAATGACATCTGTGACGCTTCAGAGCTTCTTCGGATACCCTTTTGGGTTGAATGTATCCAGCCCCTAACAATTGTTTCAATAGTTCTGAATGTTTTACAGGTAGGGCTGTATACTTTGAGCGGTCTTTATGCTCAAAGTTTGGTTTTGTCTGGGGGGCCCCTTCAGGGGCAGCTGTGTCTTGGCTGGTGCTACCTGCATTAGTCGTGGTCTCAGGAGGTGCCATAGGTGCCTTCTTGTTCTTATTCTTTGTGCCCTTAGCCAGCACAGCGATTGTCATTGTCATCACTTTGCCTTTGTCCTTGCCTTTGTTGTGAGCATTTTTGTAGGTGACATATGTTGGGTCTTTGCTGGCCTCCGCAGCATCTTGGATTCTTCTGATCTGAGTGAAGGCCTGATGTAAAGAGTTAGGAGAAAGATAATACAGCTTTGACTTGATAGAGTCATTAACTACTCCTTTGAAGATGGCCAGTAAGTGCGACTCCACGATTGGCTCACGGATTTCATTCAAAGTAGCATTCTAGCGCTGTATGAACTTCTGGACTGGTTCGAGAGGATCCTGTTTCACTCCCATGAGTTGATCTAACGTGACTTCCGGCTTTAAGTTGTATTTAAAGTGATTCACGAATTATGTCAGAAGCTCTTCCAAGGTTGAAATGGAAGAGCGTGGGAGGGCTCGATACCAATCTAGAGCTTTCCCTGTCAGAGACATAGCAAAGGCTCAGATAATTGTGTGAGGCCACTGTTGCAACAACAAGGATTCAATCTAAAGGTGACCAAGTGAGCGTTAGGATCCCCCTCCCCATTATACTTGGTAAAATGAGGTAAGGACATCCCTGGTGGCAATGACAACATGGGGACCGCTGGACTAATAGGATCATCTTGGTAGAAGTCCATGATCTGTATAGTGTTTGAGCCAGTGGCCTTAAGTTGCCTAACCTCCTCATTGAGGCTTTGAATAAGTAGGAAGGCTTGGTCTAGACCTATTGGTGGAGGTGTCTGTGCAGGAGGAGTAGGGGGTGACCTGGGAAAGCTGTGCCAGGCAGTGGAAATGGTGGGATGGTTTGGCCAGTAGATGGTGGGGCAGGGATTCCTGCAGGTAGGGGTGCCTATGAAGACCATCCTCCACCAGTTTGGGAAGACAGATTAGCCACCGCTGGCTATGTGGGATAAGGATAGGGATATTGCGGGACCACTTGTGGAATATGCGTCGTGGGTGCCACCGAGGGTTGCACACTGTATACCGCAAACTGGTTATGTTGTGCCGTGGGGATGGTCCACTAACTCGCAACAGGCTATTGGATGAATGTCTGTGGCTGAACAACTGTGGTGATTTGTTGGGTTGAAGGGGGTGGAAGCGATTGAGTCTGCATCGGACGAGTTGTGGATGCGTTTTGGGGTTGGATCTGCAGGATGAAATGGGACGTGGTGGATGCTGGAACCATCGACGGAATGCTGAGCATGCGTGGTGACGAGGCCACCTATTATCTTGGGGTATTTGCACTTGTAGCCCAGATGACTACGCAATGGCTTGCGGAATGACAGGGATGTGCGTCTGTGTGGTCATGGATGGATTGAGTGGGGCAGCTTCTCCATTGAGAGGGAATAATGGATTGACGTAAGTATGGGGACTAAGAGTGTGATACAAATGTTCAGATTGGGCTGCAAATTCGTCATCCTCTTCCTCCCCATTTTGGCATTTCATCATAGCCCGCATAGCCTAGCTCTTAGCCATGACCAAATGTGTTATAATTTCATGTTGATGGTCTATTAAAGGGATGATGTCATAGGCTGTTGGGGTGAAATCTTGACACCCTCGATGGATCATCTCAAAATTTCGTTTCGCCTTGATTTCAGCTCGACTAAGGGCAACCTTCACCTGGATCTTGACGTAGATAAAGTTGTATTCCTCAGGGGTCACGACAGTAAATATTGGGCCTTTTCCCTGCAGTCTCAATGACCAACGTGATGGTCCCTGAGGTCCTGCTACACTAGAAGCTGGTCTGGTGACAGCTATAGGGTCCATAGATGTGGCACCCAAATCAGCGGTGACCATGGTGGTTGTGGTTGTGTAATATGGATCCATTGATCAAGTAGATTAGTTGACAATAAATAACTAGATCTAAGAGCAAAAAAAAAATGATGGACAAAGAAGATCGTGTTTAGGCTTTCTACCCTGTAGGATTCCAGAGGAATCATTAAAGTAACTGATCTATACCACACGAGTTTTCGTAAACTTCTCTAGAGGTATCACGTTCACATTTTTTTTGACAGCGTGGGTATAGATCGCTAATAGGGCTACCCGTAAAAATACGAATCGAAGGTTCAGGCCCTCCTTCTAGCACCTGAAAACTGTAACGATGGAAAATGTTGGCAGCTGGAATACCAAAAAAAATCTGTGTAAATAGTCTCAACCACGGATCAGTGTGAGGGCTGTGCTGGGGAAAAAACAAATCCGCGGTGCCCTGAAGGGTCTTCTCGATCAGACAGGGACTTACTAAATCAGTAAATCGATGGAGATTATGAATGTTGCGTGGAACGATTTGATTTGATGAGTTGCAAAATGAGAGAAAAACAATGTAGATGAATTATAACAATGATAACGCTAACACGGTAAAAGGAATCAGACACGAGAGAAACGCGTGATTTCAAGATCTATGGCTTTGACTCGAAAAATGAATATTTTGTATATCACGTTACACTAGGGAGACTCCAATTGCCTTGCGTGAAGCAAACAAAAAATAATAGGAAAACTATCTAAGCAGAAGTACAAAACAGATTCTGATCTACCTCGTATGCCAGAAATGGGATGCAAGGAAGGTCATGTTCTGACGTCTATCGATCAACTGCTTCTGATCAATAGAGCTCGCAAGCCATGTCAGATGATCTCTTGATCTCTGATCTACTCCTTTTGCTTTGGGTAGTCTCTGCTCAAAATTGCCAGTGATCACCAATGGAGAAAATTGTGTCTTTGCTAAAGGGGCCAATTACACCTGCTGCCAATGCTCCAACAAAAAAAATGTCTCCTGTCTCTATTGAAAGATAGTGCTGCCAAAAAGTTGCCAAAATGCAGCTTTCTTTCTCTGTCTCTTTCTGTGTCTTCGTGTTCCTTCGTTTTTCTTCGCCAACTGGGATATTTATAGGTTTGACAATATGTGAAGAAGGCGTGGCTATGATGACATGTGTTTCAAACCCTTCAGAAGATCGTTGACTTGACCGTCCTTGTGTTGAAATTCATGACTACGCACAATACCCACATCTGCGTATTGTGCGTATGAGTAACAAGTGTGGATTGGGCATGTCTCAATTGATTTTAGGCTATATTATGCTCGTACACATTGTGTCACGTGTGAGAGCGTAATAAAGCATAAAAGTAAACAACTCAAACTGCTTTACGCTGCCAGGCGTAGTGAAGCGTAAACAATGATTAACTTGGTGATGGATCACGCTGACGTACGCTGCGTTGCGTAATGAGCGTAACTTGATCTGTTGCACTTCCTTGGGATTCTCTTTGACGTTTTCGAAGCTCATTACGCTACCTTGCGTAACAGAGCGTAAATCTGCCCTTGGACAAAAGACTTAGTGGAATACACGAGAGATCGCATGTTATGCTGCTTAGGCCTTAGGCTTTGCCAAATCTGCTGAAGTAAA
>MNCI01005543.1:4631-22103 GCA_015680685.1 Gnetum montanum | reverse complement strand
ATGGGAAGAAAACTCAAGAAGAAAACATCCAAGCACCCAAGAGAATGGCCAACACAAAAGCATCAAGTTTCTTTGAAGTCACACCCTTTTCAATCCTTGAGTCCTTCCTTAGTTTGAGAAATACCCAATCACTGATTCGTTGAAGTTTCATATTAAAAAGTGATTGTACATTTCTAAGCCAAGAGAGACCATAGAAACTTGTGGATGAATGGATGAAGTGGACTCATTGCCTATCATATCAAAAGAACCATACTTTAGTATCAACATTATCACTTGAAGGTAAAAACCAACATTAGCAATTAATGTAAAAATAGTTCATACCATCATGAAGAACACTTATTGGGTGACAAGCTTACACGGTGGATAACACACATACACTCATACAAAGAAATGGAAAACATATGAACGATGTTGTAAAACAAAAACAAGAAAAGTAAAAGAAATTTGTAAAACAAAAATGTGTAAAACAAAAACGTGTAAAACAAGAATGTGTAGAACAAAAACATGTAAAACAAAAAAGTGTAAAACAAAAACTTAAAAAGAATTGAGGGCCTCCAATGATTAGCATAGGTGACCATCTCCCCCATGGGTGAATTTCAAGGGAGAGATCCAAAATAACGACCGACGTTTTCCATCGTAACAGTTACTTTGGATCTATCGTCAAAATAACGAGATCCAAAAGAACTGTTACGATGGAAAACGTCGATCGTTCGAAATACCAAACGAAAATCTGTGTACACAGTTCTAACCTCGGATCCGTACGAGGGCCGTGCTAGGGAGAAAACGAATCCGAGGTACCCTGAATAGTCTTTTCAATCAGACCGGGACTTACTTAATTAGTAAAAATTTGGTAATATTTGAATGGCAAAAACAACGATCCTTTATGTGGAAATCGTGACATTGCGAATTTCAGAGATAATTGAAAAGGATGCAACTGATTTAAAACGATTTACGAGATTCGTACAGATAGGGGACAAGAGATCGGATTTGAAACGTGATCAAACCTCAAGATTTGGGATTCAACTCATGAAAAGAATGTATTAGATACACTAATTACAAACAAACTTCGATTTAAACAAAGCGCATGCCAACAACAAGAGAAGCTATTCAAAGATGAAACAAGTAAAAGTTGATCTACCTTGTTCTAGCAGATTTGGATACAAGGAGGTCAAACCCAAAGCAGAATGTATGTCAACCAGCTATTTCTGACCAAAGGTTCTCACCATCTATCTTCAATACCCTTGCTATTACTTGTCAATCTTTGCTGGAAATTGTCAACAATTGCCAATGAAAGGTAAAAATTGCTCACGAAGAAAATCTGTCAATCTCAGAGAAATCCTTCCCTTTCTTTTTTTTCTTCTTCCCCCTTTTGATCTTTGTCAACTGGCGTATTTATAAGGTTAAAATTAGGAGAAACATGCGGTTTAGGTGACGTGTGTCCTAATTCGACCAAAAAAGTCATTGACTTGATGCGGTGGTTGTTGAAGCTTGTGATGCTATATTGCCTTATGTTCCAAAGTGTAATGCATTGTAAACTAGGACTCTGGCGACAGGCTACTTCTTGATTACGCTACGATACGCTGGGGAGCGTATCATGTAGTATGGATTGCTGCTACTTGTATTACGTTGCACCGCGCTATATTACGTTTCATAGCGTAATTCGGCGTATCAACTGCTACTACTCGTATTACGCTGCACCGCACTAGATTATGCTTCATAGCGTGATTTAGCGTAAAATAGCGCACTTGCAAAAAATTGAAGTGTTGTCGAAGTCTTGAATACTTGTCATTCTTGATGTTACGACGGACTTTTTTTTGACATTGCACTGCATAAAGCGATATTACGCTATGTTGCATAATGTAGTGTAATATGCCAAAAGTTAAGGTTCTTGAAACATAGAGAACTTGCAAAGTTGGAAGCTTGCCATCGTGTGCCCGTCGCTTTGCTTCGTATTATGGAATTCACTTGTGCTTTGCTACACAGGCCTTTAACTGAAAAGGAACTTTGCTGTGCTGCGCCCTATTACTGAACCGCTGAGGCCTCAAAATTTCCACGATGTTTCAATGGCCCCTCTTTGTTGACGTTTAAAGGGCTTGCCCGAAAGACATCGACAAAGAATACGAAACACCAGAAAGGTAAAGGCACCAACAACGTCCATCAGAGATTGCTCAAACATTGTCCTATCAAACCTAGAAGTGCAAAGATGGAGGGAAATGGAGTATAGGAGGGATCTGACAGAAGTTAGAGAAGGGAGGTTTAGGGAAGACTCAAATACATTAACATGAAGCTCCACTGAAGAAGTTGTACGCCCTTTCGCTAATGTGTTTATGAAAAGTTACGCCATCATACTGCATATGAGGGGCTTGGAAGGACGACCTGTGTTATGCCCGCATGGCCTGGATGAGTTATTTTACATCCATTTTTCCAATTCTTGCCCTCTTTTTTGTTGTGTTTTTTTTTGAAAATGCAGATTGCATTCCATAAGGTGAGCTGTGTTACGCCTGTTTGTGGACATGGTAATGCAAAAGGATCAGCGTAATGCTCAAGTTCTGTACAAGCGAAGAGGAAAGTGGAAGCGGTTGTAAGGCTAAGGAAAGGGGAAAGCAAATTAAGGTATCCGATAGAGGGAGAGGTAGGGTTTGCACTTCCAAGTAGTCAAGCTAGTTTGAGCAGCCACCTCAGAAAAATGTAACATCTCACCTTCTTATGGAAGTATTCTCGATCAACGATGTCATGACAAGTAACCTGCAAAACATAACAGAGAATAGAGAGCCAGAAACAAACGTATTGATTGCCAAGGAGAGAGGTTGTTGAAACAAGTGCCACCCAAAGCGACAAGGTGGACGGAGGCCATGAAAGAGGGGCCCAGAGCAAGGGTCCCTATGCTGATGCCACGGTTCCCGCAACTGCCGTCAATAGCCAGATTCATCTTACTTCATCGTCCGGGAAAAGAACCAGTTAGATGATCCCGCCAAACTTGAATCTGGTGGCGGCGACGGTGGTGGCTACTGAAACCATGGATAACCATAGCTTTTTTAAGTGCTCTAAGCGGCGAAGTTGATCCCTGGAGTTGCAACTACAGAGTGGCTTTCGTAGCAACATCTCCGAGGGATCAATAGTATGCCTTTCGGCATATACAAGGAATCAGTAGGATGCCGATGGGGTAGCGACGTTGCATCTATTCCAACGTTCTACCCGCTCTATCTAGTAGGGATGCAGTGCAAGAATGATCACGCTCACTTACTTCTTGGGTTACCTATTAATAGATTCTAATTTTGGGTCCTGGTTAATCATCGTTGCTGGTTTTAAGTCTCAGTAGACCGTGGTCCTGGTTTAACGTCTAGGCAGACTAAAATCTGCTAGTTTTACGTCGTAGCGGATGGTGGAATAGCTGGTTTATGGTCCCAGCAAACCACGCTGTGGGTGTCAATTTTACATCGTGACCCAGGGACAAATCTATGCTGGTTTAGCGTCTCAGCAGACATATGCTTACCTTGCCAGTTTCACGTCATGGAGGACGATGAAACACTTTTTCAGTTTAGCGTCATGGCGGACGCGTGCAAGAAATGCCAGTTTTACATCGTAGCAGACATGTTCAACACCGTCAGTTTTACGTCGTAGCGGATGTTTGTTACCTGAGCTTGAGCTGAGTCGATGCTTAGATGTGGTACTGCTTTATATATAGATGATTCACTGGATTTGGTAGCTTGTTGTCATCGATATCTGCTAACTTGAACGCTCCGTTACCGTATGAGCCGATAACCAAGAAAGGGCCTTCCCAGTTCGTAGAGGACTTGCCTACTGGTTCATGAATGGCTTTGAGGATTAAGTCTCCCTTCTCGATCGATCGTTGATGCGGATTGTACCGGTGCTTCTATCTTTGTTTATCCTGATATCTTTCAATGGTATCAAGTGTTTTGATGCGCTTCTCCTCTACTGAGCCTAAATCCACAATCCTAGACTCGTTGTGTTAAGTCTCATTTATAATCGTGGAGAGGATCATCCGCAATGAGGGAACCTGTAATTCTAGGGGCAACACTGCTTCAGACCCATAGACTAGACTATAGGGTGTCTTGTCTGTAGCCGTCCTACATGTCGTACAATACGCCCATAGCACATAGAGGATTTTTTCATGCCACCATTTTTTGTTACTGCTAAGCATCCTTTTCAGTAAATTGATGATGTTTGTTGCTTCTGCTTGACCATTTGCTTGTGAGTAATAAGGTGAGGAAAAAGATTTCTTGATACCAAGATTATTGCAAAAAGATTTGGTTTCGGTACTACTAAATTGTGGCCCATTGTCAATCACAATAGTCATAGGAAGTCCAAATTTAGTCACTATGTTGTCTAAGATGAAATGGCAAACCTATTGAGATGTAATCTTCCATAGGGGAATGGCCTCAACCCACTTCGTAAAATACTCGGTGGCAGTGATGATGAAGCTATGTTCTGCAGAAGACTTAGGCGTGATACGGCCTATAATGTCTAGTCCCCATCGTTGGAATGGCTAAGTAATCTGTGTGGTGTGCAATTCAATTGGTGACACGTGTATTAGATTTGCGTAATGTTGGCACATGTCACACGTCTTAACCTTGACAAGACAGTCTTTTTCCATGTACGGCCAATAGTACCCTAGGCGTCTGATTTTAGCGGCCATGGCTCACGGGGCTACGTGTCCCCCACATAGCCCCTCATGGACTTCGCTAACTATTCGTTGCACTTGGTCATTATTAACACAAGTTAGCAATACTCCATTAAATGAGCGTCTACAGAGAGTATTGTCTCCAATGATGACGTATTGCCTAGCATGCTTGCGCACTGCGTCTTTTTGGGTAGAGGTTAACTCGTGCGGTGGTTCACCATGCAGAAGGTAAGTTTTAATGTTGTCGTACCATTCTGGCGTTCTTCCCACATTTAATGAAGAGATTTGCGCCGCTTGTATGACAGGATCTGTACATTCCATCATTACAGTAGGCCAAGTGGCAAACAAGTGTGAAGGCACGTTTAGCACCAGTGTGGCCAGTGCATCGGCCACAGCATTTTCATTATGCAGCACGTGTTGGACATCGGTTGTCACGAATTGTTTTAGGAGATCTTTAGCCATATCATAGTAGGGTTGTAAGTGCGCAGCCTTACAGTTGTAGACCCCTATGATTTGATTGATGACAAGCATCGAATCACCTCGGATTGCCAGGTGTTGAACGTTAAGTTATTTGGCTGTCAACAATCCTTTGAGGAGCCCCTCATACTCTACCATGTTGTTCATATAAGAAAAGGTTAAGCGGTAAGCCAATGGACGCACATCCTTAGGGGAAATGGTAATAACAGCGGCATCACTATCTCCCTTAGTGGTTGAAGCTCCGTCAAAGTATAACGTTGCTTCAAGGCCTGTTGATTCAGGGCTTAAACTATGTACATGCTCATCTGGAAATTCTGGCTCTATTGTAGCTTGATCGTTAATTGATGATGTTGCTAATTGGTCGGCTATAGCTTGGCCTTTGGTGAATGACTAGCCAACATAATGCAAATCGAACTCAGCTATGATAGCTTCCAGCGAGCTATTCTACTACTCTCATACAAGTTGTTTGAGATAGCTCGCAGAATGTTATTTTTGCAAATTATGTTGACCTGACTGTGAAAAAGATAGTGTCTACACTTTTAAGTGCAAAAACCAATGCCAAGCAGTTACGCTCCACTTCATTGTACCTTGTTTTGTACACAAATAGAGCATGACTAAGGTAATAGATGGGAGCTTTTGACCCATCATTCCTTTTTTGGCAAATTAACACAGCTATAAACATGTCCGAGTTTGCTAGATATATGTAGAAAGGTCGATCCCTTTGTGGCGGGAAAACCATGGGTAAATGTTGCAGCTCCCTTTTTAAATTGTCAAGCGCACATTGGCAGTCATCAGTCCATTCAAAATTAACACCCTTCTTGAGGAGATGTTGCATGGGATGTAGTTTATCTATTAACTTTGAAATGAACCGCCTAATAAACTGTAATCTGCCCTGTAACCCACGTAGTTCTTTAAGATTTGTAGGTGGCATCAAGTTAACAATGGCTCTAACCTTATCGGGGTTGACTCGGATACCAGTCTCTGATACTACAAACCCTAACATGCATCCAATTTTGACTCCGAATATGCATTTCTTTAGGTTGATCCATAAGTCATGCTTGAGACACCGTTTAAGGACTAACTCCAGGTCTTCTGAATGATCTTTCGACTTTATAGACTTAACATCTATGTCATCTATGTAGTCGTTCAATCTCCCAAAGAGGTAATCGCTAAAGATGTATGTCATGGCTTATTGATACGTTGCTCCAGCGTTTTTTAGCCCAAAATGGATCATAGTATAACAGAAGCTTCCCCAGGGCATCATGAATGTCATGGTCAATTGATGCTCTAGATTAATACAAATTTGATTATAGCCTGAAAAGCCATCCATAAAGGCTAGGAGCGCGTGACCATCTATTGTATCAATCAATTGGTCGATACTCGGTAACGGGAAATTGTCTTTAATCGTAGCTTTGTTTAGATCCCGAAAGTGAATGTAGATGCATATGCCTCCCGTTTTCATAGAGACAACTATGATGTTGGACACCTAGTCCGAGTAGTCGACTGCTCGAATGAATCCAGCCTGGTATAGCTTGGTGATTTCAGCACGCACTGCTAATGCGATTTCCAGCTTAATCTTTCATGCCTTCTGCCTAATTGGTTTGATGCATGGGTCTAAGATTATGTTGTGCTGTATTAATCTCAGGTCTAAACCTGGCATGTCTTAATATGACCACGCAAATACAGCAACGTTATCTTAGAGCACTTGCGCTATACCACTCTGTGTTTGTGGGTCTAGGAGAAAACTAACCCTAAGAGTTTTGTTTTCGCCTTTGTGCGTAACTATAGGGATCTCGTTGAGAGGGTCCTCAGTCATGTCACCAGCTTCCAGGTGTAGAGTTTGGGTTAGATGTTCTGGCTAATCTAGTGACATTTCTGATGTTGCTATGATTGCGTCACAAAGGGAAGGGTTTGTTTCTATCAGTGTGTAGTTAAACTGCCTAATGATTTCCCCGTATATGCCTGTTAAGGCTAGGGGTGCAAAAAAAGCTGTGTCCATTTGTGTATTTCCCTGCAAAAAACACCAAAAACAAAGTTGTTATGTTACTTTACTGTCAATTTGTTGAACGATAAAAGTTTTTTTTTCTGCGTTAGAGTTGCATGTTAGAGAAGTTTCCAGTTTAAGGTCTTAGTGGACCGTTTCAAATGTACATGGTTCATGAGAAGATATTGTACTAGGCTTCCTAGGTGCTAGCGTATAAGATGAAAAATGTAACGTGGCACGTCTATCGTGTCGAAATGATTGAATTTAAATTTTGTACAAACCGTAGTTAATGTAGCCGGATTACAAGGTGAGAAGATATGTATTAGTTTAAGGTCATTTCGGACCATAACTCATGGGACATCTACGAAATTAATGCCCTAATCTTCACGTTTTATGTCATACTGACACCATCATTTTGGAAAAGTTCCGCATCGATTGGGGTAGAAAGAAGCAGTTAGTTCCAAGTGCTTTGTTTATAAACTAGTGGCTCATATCCAAAATGGATTACTAATATTGCGAACTTGAATCTTTCTATAGCAAAAGGGAAGTGTGAGTAAGGCATGCGTAGATGATTTTACGAAGATTTTTCTTGATTGCATCCATGGAACCGAAGGTCAAAGGAAAGAACACCAATTTGGCCAGAATTGACGAAGCGCAGGAGAGTTTGTAGCAGGCTTCACAGGCTAGAGTGGAGGCTCTAGACGTTACTCCCCTCAACCGATAGGTCACTGTCTACTCCTTTTACACTATCGTCATGTTTGTTGCAGCGTCGTAGTAGTGTTTATCTTGAATGTACATGTTGCATCAGACGTTAATGTCTGTTCCTAATGTCATGAAGGTTTATGTAATACGGAGAAATGCTACATAGATGTAACGTACGACTAGAATAATCTAAGTATTGTATCCATGCGTGGTGTAATTTGAGTTTTGTTTCATTTGTAATAGTTGTATGTTATACTGGAGTAGTATGCAGTTTTGCTTTCATCACCATTGTCATGGACAAACCTTGAGCTATTGCAAGGGTTTAGGCGATTTTGGCCATGCGTCTCCAGTATACCTTGTAATGTTTTGGGAGCAGTGTGAACCCTAGTGTAGCGTGATGGTGTTCATGTCTAAACAACTTGTTTAATGGTAATACGTTTTGTATTGTATAGTATGATGCTAAAGCCCGTCCTAATCATCTTGGACATTGTGGGTGTCCTATGCTGTATTCATGTCCCCGCGTCCAATGTTCCTCCTCCTCATGCTCGTATAAAGGAGGAGGCAGTGTGGTTCCGAAGAGGCATGCGGGATTTTTTGCAATTTTTGCTTCGAAATTATAGCGTAATCGTCTGGTCGCATCTACCAGGCGATGTAGCTACTACTATTTTAGAGACACTATTGGTTGGTTCAACACAGAACATCTTAGTGTTTCTGTCAGATGGCGCGATTGAAACAGTGTGAGTGCAAGACTGCGAATAGAGCGCTAGGGGTCTAAGGCGTTTGAGCTGGATCTGGGAGATGCCGAGGTTCAACTGTTACCACTCCTATAACACTCTATTCGTGGCCTGTCATCTCACAACTTACTTCTAGAATCCACCTAGTACCGTGTATTACGCAGGCGGGTAAGTTTTTGTTTCGTTTCGCAGTATTATAATATGTTAACTAATGTCTAGGTGCGTATTGAGCGTAAAAGGGGTTGCTTACCTTCCGTGGCATAGGTTTTTCATCAATGAAAATGGTCTTCTAGGCAATAATGATACATTATCATTGACCGAAAAGGCTATAAAAGAATTCACCTCTATCAGTAATGTATGGGCCGCTGTCATGGGACAATTGGCATTCGAGATCCCAGAATACCCTACCCGCTACGTCGACTTCTTTTCCAAATGTTAGAAATTCAGATGGCTAGATAGGAAGTGGACTTTGGATCCTCCCCTTACCATTGTAGATGTACAAAGGAAAATTCCTCTGTTTCCTTTACCTTTTGGGCCTAGTAAGCTTTTTCATAATGATGAAGTGTATCAATGTTATCAGTTTGTGATGATATTACCTTGGCTCATCTGTTATTTCATGTTAGTAGTCAGGGAATCATGGGAGATCACGATCATGGCTTCCAATCGCAAGGTAAACAGTCTCTTCTTACATTATGGTGATATAAAGGAGACACAACGCTGGCTCAATCATAGAGCGGCCTCGGTCGTATTGACCAATAACCTCTGGGAGGCTGGACTGATGGATTTGTTCTTGGCCATAACCCCTGATGTTACTGTGGAAGAGAGATGTTGACCCTAGTCAACTCCTTTAGCAAAGAGGTTGAGTGTCTCTGCATACACGTGCGTAATATGCGCGTAAATTTTGATATTGATGCTCAGTTGTTTGTCGATCTCTTTGGCGTTTCCTCCAATGATTTTCCTATAAAAGAAAAGTTGAAGAGAAGTTCCAAGTACCAGAAGGAGATCGAGGAGTGGCTAGGGGTCAAGAAGGAAGCCAAGGGAATCCCCGCTGATGGAATCAAGTTGGAGGTGACCCATACTATCTATCCCCTCTTTCACGCCAAGCCTTTCCATAGAACAGGCATGGATCATGCGGGAGGTCATGGAGGAGGGGACCCGGTTCAATTAAGCGAGCCATTTTGTCGAAGGTTTGCGCGTTGAAATGATTAGGCTTCGCAAGAAGCTTGGGTCCCATTTCAATGTGCATTTTTCCTTCTTCATAGCTTGCTTCCGACGTTTTCCCAAATTTCTAGTAGTCTAGAGGGATGGAGTCTAGGTGCAACAAGACTGCAATCAGATTTCCAAACCATGGATCTCCCACGTTTTCGGCACTATCCGGTCGCAAGACCCTCCTAAGGGAATCAGGGAGTCATTGTCAGTAACGACTAAAAATATGGCAGCACCTTGGATACGGGGTCAAGACAACGTGGGTGGGACGTCCCCTTCTTACAGTGGTGATATATCGAGGGGAAAGCGTCTAGCTGTTGAGATAGTAGATTCATTAGTGCCGCAGAAAAAGCCTAATTTGACTAAGGAGTCTGCTGAGCCAGAGGGTGGTGTGGTGAAGAGAAAGCAAGTCAGATTTCAGAGGAGTAATCCTCCAGGCAGTAAGTGGCGAAATGGCTAAGGTTTATGTAGAGATGTTGTTACGCAGCGTAACATTCATTGAAAAAGAGTGAATCTTATGTTAACTGACTATGTTGTATGACAGCAAGGGAAAAGGTTGTGGAACGGCTAACCCCTGAAATAGGGGCCATAATCTTACGGCATGAAGAAGGGGCTCCGGCCACGAAGGTGCTTTAAGGGCAGAAGAAGTTTCTTGATTAGGGATTTTTGAGCTAGTTGTCGGCTCAGTAGGCTCTGCAAGTGTTTTATTGTTGTTATTATTTTTTCCCTTCAACAACCGCCGTTGTCATGGCTTTTCCCTTGTCCTTACCTTTGCTATGGGCATTCTTGTAGACCACATCTGCTGGGTCTTTGCTAGCCTCTACTACATCTTGAATGCTCTTAGTCTGAGCAAAGGCTTGGCTGAGGGAGTAGGGAGTGAGGTAATACAGCTTAGACTTGATAAAGTCATTAACTGCCCCCTTGAAGATTGCCAGTAGATGGGCCTCCACGATGGGTTCGTGAATTTCATTTAAGGTGATGCGCCATCGCTGTATGAACTTCTGGACTGACTCGAGCAGGTCTTGCTTAACTCCCATGAGCTGGTCCAGCGTGACTTCCAACTTCAAATTATACTTGAAGCAGGTCACAAACTGAGTTAACAGCTCCTCCAAAGTTGAAATGGAAGTGCGTGGGAGCGCCTGATACCAGTCCAAAGCCTTACCCATTAAGGACATAACAAAAACGTAGATTATAGTGTGTGGCCATTGTTGCAATAATAAGGACTCTGACCTGAAAGTGACCAGGTAGGTGTTGGGATCACCTTTCGCATTATATTTTTGTAAACTGGGGAAGGGGCATCCCAGGTGGCAATGATAGGACAGGGACTGTTAGGCTGATAGGATCATCATGGTAGAAATTCATGACTTGTATCATGTCAGAACCAACAGCCTTGAGGCGCTTAACCTCTTCTGTAAGGGTCTAAATAAGCTGGAAAGATTGGTCCAGACCTGTAGACAATGAAGTAGTTTGTGGGGCGGCAAGAGGGGCTACACCAAGTGGAGGAGCGGAGGAAGCAATTTAACTGATAGCTAATGCCATCGAAATTGTCCCTGCAGGCGATGCTACTTGTGGCATCCACCATCCGGTAGTTGGTGCGGATGGGGCGACCACTGTCGGCTGCATCGTTGGATACACTATTTATGTAGTGGGGGGCACAGACAGCGATCCTACGATGGGGTTTAGTACCCCTGGAACCTGGTTCTGGGAATGGGGATGATAGGCTATTTGTGCAGAATGCGTAGCAAGGGGCATGTTCGGGGCCCACCATGTTGTAGTGGTAGGCCCTATCATTTAGGACAGGATGAAGGTTGATGTCGTAGGTAATGGCGGTGTAGGTATTGCATGCACATGCAGTGTCATAGGCACAGGTGCATGATGAGATGGATTAAACAATTGCACATGCGGAACAATTTGGGATGGACCCTTGCCCGAAAGTATAGTGGGAGAGAGAAAGTGTAAGTGCGGTGAATGTGGGACTCGATTGGTGTTAGATAATGTCAAAGGAGTGGTGACCATGAATAACAGGTTTACGCAGGACGTTGTGGAAGGAGGTGCCATGGTAAAATTAGCATGATTGCCTCCTTCAAAATGGGAGTTTAGATCATCTTGCCCATCGTGCAATGTTTCATCAAGGAACAAAACCTCTAGCTGCTCTGGCGATGTTTTCGCCATCAGCATTTGATCTAAGATCCACTTTTGCTGTTTTGTCAGAGGTATGCTGGTGCTAGGTGTAGGAATGAGTTCTTTCCCATTGCAGTACATGAACTCATACTCTCATTTCTCCTCGAGTTCTTGTGGGTATAAAGGCAACTTTGCTGCTAATTTAGCACAGAGGAAATTGTAATGTTCCTTACGCTAACCATGTCCCTCAGGCTCTTTGTTTTGTAGCTTGAGGGAGCAACGTAGTCACATCAGACTAATAGGCTGCTCGACCATACGGGGTGTAGTTTGCATGGTCAAAGGGTTCTCAAGGCTAGCGGTGTCAATGGCGGTAGTTGATGTAGTCATTTTCTACGCAGTTGGTAAATAATGATGGTAAAGATAAAGATTGCAAGGATAGAGGAAAATCAATGTAATAATCAGGGCTTTCTATCTTGTAGGATTCCAAAGGAATCGTCAGAGCGACCGATCTGCACCACACAATCCCGTAAACGACCTCGGAGGTATTATATTTACGTTGATTGACAATGGGTACAGACAGCTTACAAGACTACCTGTAAAATATGGATCGGATATGAAGGCCCTCCTTCTAGCGCTAGAAAATTGTTACGATGGAAAACATTGGTCACTGGAAATACCGAACGAAAATCCGTGTACACAGTTCTAACCCCGGATCTGTACGAGGGTTGTGCTAGGGAGAAAACGAATCCAAGGTACCCTGAACCGTCTTGTCGATCAGACAGGGACTTACTTAATCAGTAAAAATTTGGTAATATTTGAATGGCAAAAATAATGATCCTTTATGAGGAGATTGTGATGTTGTGAATTTCAGAGATAATTGAAAAGGATGCAATTGATTTAAAATGATTTGCGAGATTCGTACAGATAGGGGACAAGAGATCAGATTTGAAACGTGATCAAACCTCAAGATCTGGGATTCAACTCGTGAAAAGAATATATTAGATACACTGATTACAAACAAACTTCGATTTAAACGAAGTGCGTGCCAACAACAAGAGAAGCTATTCAAAGATGAAACAAGAAAAAGCTTATCTACCTTGTTCTGGCATATCTGGATACAAGGAGGTCAAACCCGAAGCAGAATGTATGTCAACTAGTTGTTTCTGACTAAAAGTTCTCACCAACTATCTTCGATACCCTTGCTGTTACTTGTCAATCTTTGCTAGAAATTGTCAACAATTGCCAATGAAAGGTAAAAATTTCTCACGAAGAAAATCTGTCAATCTCGGAGAAATCCTTCCCTTTCTTTTTTTTTCTTCTTCCCCCTTTTGATCTTTGTCGATTGGCGTATTTATAAGGTTAAAATTAGGAGAAAAATGCGATTTAGGTGACGCGTGACCTAATCCAACCAAAAATGTCGTTGACTTGATGTGGTGGCTGTTGAAGCTTGTGACGCTATACTGCCTTACGCTCCAAAGCATAACACGTCGTAAACTGGGACTCTGGTGACAAACTACTTCTTGATTACGCTACGATACGCTAGAGAGCATATCGTGTTGTATGGATTGCTGCTACTTGTATTATGCTGCACTGTGCTAGATTATGCTTCATAGCGTGATTCAGCGTAAAATAGCGTACTTGCAAAAAATTGAAGTGTTGTCAAAGTCTTGAATACTTGCCATCCTTGATGTTACGGCGGACTGCTTTTTGACATTGCACTGCATAAAGCGATATTACGCTCTGTTGTGTAATGCAGCGTAATATGCCAAAAGTTAAGGTTCTTGAAACACACCATGCGCTCGTCGCTTTGCTTCGTCTTCTGGAATTCACTTGTGCTATGCCGCGTAGGCCTTTAACTGAAAAGGAACTTTGTTGTGCCGCACCCTATTGCTGAACCACTGAGGCCTCGAAATTTCCACGGTGTTTCACCAACTTCTCCTAATTGATGTTTTCAAGTTAAGGGATGGAAGTTGGCGACGCTCATACTCCAAGGTATCTATGCCTTTGTTGATGGCATGAGTTGCTTCCTCAGTTCATTTTGTGCATGTTGAGTTGCTCTTTCGCTTAGCTGTCAACCACAGGATGTCCACTACTGGTGTGGTTGCTACATATAGGCACCTTTGAATTTGTGTTTCTTGGGCACACCGATTACATAGAAGAAATGCGGAGCATTCCTCCATGTCATTACCCTTTGAGTCACTGTATGCGATGCACAGAACTTTCTTCTTTTCAATCTTTCCGTAAATGTTTATCTTAGATATTTTCAAGGAAAGATCACAGATCCCTAGGTATGCATCTATTGTACTTAGCCACGGCCTTCCCATTATAATTGGAAAGTCCCCTTAGTTGTTGTTAACTTTAATCACCAGGAAAGCAGCTGGGTAAGGCCAACCACACACAGTGGTAACTATGTCCTCCACCAATCCTAAGGGAATGGTGATGGACTGGTCAGCCAGCTCAAGTTGAATGTTGCTCTTCTTGAGTTGCAGCAGGTTCCAGGCTTGATACATCTCTCGTGAAATTAAGTTGACTCCAGAACCTGAGTCAAGAAGAGCATTATGTGGTTCATTCTTAGCGATTGGAGGTAGATTAAGGTACTTCCAGGGTCAGATAGTTTCCTAGGAAGGTGGCCTACCTTGATCCAATCAATTATGGCATGTGTTAACATAACCATATGCGTTGAGCTCTAATGTTGGACTGAAGGGAGCTCCGAAGCCTTATGTGTTGGAGGAGTGGACATAGTCTCAACTGCTTGTTGTGAGAGCTTGTCAGGGCTTTTGGTTCTGAAGAAAGGTCTTTTCTTTTTGCAGTTGTCAAAACCAGTAGTAGGTTGAATGTTTACAAATCTCGTAGCGTTGTGTTGCTCCGGTTGAGTCGGAGTTCCCCTTGCATTGTTGGAGCAGGAGGTATGGGAACTACGGGTGAAAGAGATGCAGATGGAGTTGGAGGATGGGATGAATGTGGAATGTCTCTCGGAGGAGAAGGAGTTCTTCTAAAGTACTCCTGAACTTGGTAGTGACGTTGGGAAGTTGTGTGATCCATGGAGTCACTTGGAGAAACCAGATGTTGCACGTAATATCCATATGGATCTGGTTGCCGGTAAGGGTACTGTTGTCTCAGCGGTGGCATCCTCCATGACTGTGGGTGTTGCCACTGTTGATGTTGTCCGATGGGTTGTGGTGGAGTTCCACTTGGATAGTACGTTAACGGTTGGTGGAACTGCCAATTACCTTGGGGATAATTCAGGGTGCTTGCCTTTGATTAGGTTTTGGGTTGAGTGCATACACCGTAGACTCCTGTAGATGTGAGATGATTGGACAACATCCCTTAGGATGATCATATTGGTATATCTCACATCCACCGTCATCGTCTATGTCTGAGTCCACAACCTCATCAACAATGTTCATTTTTCCCTTACCCTTGTTATGTGCAGGGTTTGAATTTCTTCGCTTTGTCCTTCCATTATCACTACTTCGTTCCTCCTTAGACTCCTCTATAATTTTTAGGACAGTTTCAAGTTTATAGTCTAAGAAATCCCACATGTGATCTACCTTGGCCAACATTTCTGTTGTTAGCTTTTGAAGCAGCAAGGTTTTTCTATTCACCAACTCTTCAAGTGGTAACTCATCCTCTTCCTCATAAAATTTCACTCCCCTCTTTCAGAGGGAAGGATCGCGGTTATATTCTTCCACACTTTCCCTTTTATGTAGCTCCCCTTCTTCTTTGGCTACTTGTTCCAACAAGCGATGAATTTCATGTAATCTAAGTTCTGATAGTCTCCCTTGGGCATAAGTCCCAAGGGTTCTCCTAGTTTCATACCTTAGCCCATCTACGATGTGGCGGAGTTGATCCCGCTATGCGTAACCATGGCCCGGGCAACGATGTAACAATGCATAGTAGTGGCCCATGGCAGCATCCAAGGGTTCATGAGTACCTTGCTTCCATCCTTGGATCTTCTTATGCAAGTTAGACACTCTGGAGTACATTTTATATTTATCATTGAAGAGTTCTAACATCGTACTCCACCTCCTAATGGTTTTCGGCTCTAAGGATTGGTACCAACTCTCTGCTTCCTTGATGAGTGTCCTGGGAAACAACTTTAGTTTCTACCACTCGTTTTCTATGTTTTGCAAGGCATAGGCATCTTGGAATTCCTATAAATGATTTTGCATATTGGTGTTGTATCCCCCCTCAAAGTGTGGGATATTATTCATGTCTAAACGCTTGATCCGGCTATCTTTCTGATGCCTTATTGGTAATCTTACCGCCTCCGTTATATCTAGCATGCTTCGGGTGGCAAGTATGGGTTCATCATGATCATCTCTTTCATGACGTCTGTGATGTCTATGTTGTTCCCTACTTTCCCTTCACTCAGGCCCTTGTCCTCTCTCTCAACTCTCTCATCGAGGTTTCTCATTTCGCCTACTTCTATCCTCATCATTATGCTCTTTGTGGCTACACCCAGATGTGGAAGGAGAGGATGAATGATGTGAAGAAGGAGAAGAGGAAGGAGAACCATTGCCATGACGATGTTTCTTGCCTTCTCTTCGACTACTATGGCCTCGATCATGATGACGATCTAAGTGCCCATCCTTGTTATGTGTTTTTGTTCCCTCAATGAACAGTTGGTGTTCACGGGGATCAGAACCAAGGTTGTGTATCATGGAGCGTAGGTTCTAATACCCCACCTCCTCACCATCATTAGGAGTGGAAACATCATTTGATAGAGAACCTGTGATCAGTGGTTCATCATCTCCAATTTCACTTAGGACGTGTAGGACCTCTTTGCCCTTCAATAATGTATGCTAGCTCTCCTACCTTGAGTCCCTTATACATTGTGCGGATGTGGGATGGTAATCCCTTGTGTCAAAATTTGCCACAACGTATTCAGCATAGAGCTGTGTCATGTCGATCTGTGCCAGAGCACAGAGGAGCATGTTTGGGACTGCACAATCTAGAGGTAACACTATGTTACCTTGCAAGTCTCTCCAACGTAGCTATTCATCCTGATGGAGGATAAAAGTAAAGTTAGGTATATACTCATCGAGATGAGTATATACCACCCTATATTGTTGAGGAACTAGTTGATTTTCGTTATGTGTTTTACACTGTCGACTATTTTTAGTATGATCCCTAGGTGGTGTATTGCTCTTGTGAGAAGAAGAAGAAGACATTGTGTCTTATTCGGTGTGTTATTTGATCGTTATATAAATTTTTTGTTTGATTAACCCTAAGGTTCATTTAAGCTCACAATGATGTAAGTGATTTCCTATGTTCTACTTAGCGCACAAACACTTAGTCCCCGGCAACGGCGCCAATGATGAGTGGCAAGATACCCCTACACTCAACCATACAAATACAAGCGTAGCATGCGCGATCTGGTCGAGCTCTGAAGACTAAGTGCTTACATGCCTCATGGAACACTTAGGGTTAATTTTTTTTTGTCTTCCCAGACTTACTTGTAGTTGTCACGGTGTATGGTTAAGTAAGTCCGAGGTATATGATTTTTATGTATTTTATGTTTTATCTCCTATGCTAACAAGGTGAAGGGTAGAGAAGACTAATTAACTAACTCTAACTAATGAACTAAGTCTAAATTAACCTAG
>MNCI01005541.1:365580-377269 GCA_015680685.1 Gnetum montanum | reverse complement strand
AGAGATACAGAGAACAGCGCTTTGGTAATCGTTGACATTATCACCTGACAANACGAGGTAGATCGGACATTTGTTTAGACCGTTTTGCTTGTTCTTTTGTGCTTGTTTCACATCCTGTAATCGGGGATTCCCCAGTGCAATTTCTCATACAAAATATACACTTTTAAGTCAAAGCACAGATCTTGAAGCTACGTGCTTCTCTTATGTCAGCCTCCTTTTATCGTGTTTAGCATTATCTCCGTTGTAATCCGTCTACATCGTTTTCCCCTCATTTTTACGATTCCTCGAACCAGATCGCTTTCTTTTTACGTAATTTTCATTGTTTTACTGACCCGTAAGTCCCTGTCTGATCGACAAGACTGTTCAGGGCACCGCGGATTCGTTTTTCCAGCATAGCCCTCGCGTAGATCCGTGGCTAAAACTGTGTACGCTGGAACCTCGGTCGGTATTTCCAGCTGCCAACGTTTTCCGTCGCTACAATGTTGACTATAGCTCCATCATCAACATGCATCCAATGTATTTTAAAGTGTCCTATGTGTATGGTTATGAATAACAGGGTTGTAGTCACTTCACCATTTTAGGGATTAACTTTAATTTTGCTATTGTGAAATACAAGGTGCATTGAAATTACCTTCTTTGATGAGAAAGGTATCATCATTGCATGGATGGATTCTTCGTTAGTGGGGATATCCTCACTAACAAGGATGAAAGTCAACATTTTGACTAGCCCCTCATGATATGTGATGGAAGTCATAATCAGTTCATATACACTTAGAGTTGTGTTTTTTTTTCTTGAGGGATTGCCTAACTTGGTCCATTGCATTAAGGAAGTTTTTATCATTAGCTGAGGGCTTGTCATCCCAATTTTTCTTTACTTCCTCCATGCATCCCAAAATGTGAATTTTGGCTTTAGCTTGTGATTGTTGTGGCTCTTCCTCTTTGTTTTGATTATGGGCTTTGGTGTCTTCCTATGGCTTGTTAGTTGAAGGGGTTGGGGCAGAGGAGGTCATTGGTATAACCAAAATGGAATTGGGCTTTGGTGGGCCCACTTTCTTTCATTCCTTTATCTAATTTTCATCCTTATTGTTAGGCTTTTGCTTATGCTTCTTCTTTTGTTTAGTTAAATTTTTTTAGTTATTAGCCATTGGCTATGAGGAAGAAGTAGTAGCATTGGCTATCATAAAAGGTCGTTACACTATTGGTTGGGCTACAACTATTTGGGTTATATTGGGTTGGGGAACCTTGATGAGAAAAAATTCCCTCAAAGCCACTTGTGATGGTATTCTTGTGACAAAAGGAGTTCTTGAGCTATGGGAAGCTAAAGAAGCCCTTTCATCGTAGAGGGGTACTTGAATCATGAATGATTCTTTTACAGGTCTTTGATCATCATCAATGTTAAATGCTAAAATAACATAAGGGCTATCATTAGCATTCAATGGGTCCTTGTAGACCTACATCAATTGGTTTTATGGCCAAATTGGGTTAGAAGCATCTAAAACTAGCTCCCTCTTATTTAGCATCTTTTGCAAGTCATCTTTTCATGTAAGGTAGAAGTTTGTATCATGACCAAGTAGTTGATGATAATGGTAGATGTGGTTTAGCTTGAAGTATCTAGGTAACTAGGGATCATCCTTCATTTTCCAATTGGGGTCTTTAGCTATTTTTCATAGTCACTCATGTTTCTTTTGAGTAGCTTTGATCATTTGTTTGTGTTGTATGCATCCACTTTTTAATAGTTGGTCTAATAGCTTTGATGGTTTCATAGGTAAGGAAGTGTATTTGGACCTATTTTTTCTTTCAAAGTTAGGTCTGGTTGTTACTGATATAGTGGCCCCAAAAGTTGATGGTTGGTTATTGTGGGTATTAGTAGGACTCTTAGGTGGATTGGCCTTTGGCCCTTGGTTTTTACTCTTTTTTTATTTTTTCATAGCTACTATGATTATGTTCTTTTGTTTGCTTTTTTCTTTGTCTTTCCAAGTATGTTGGTTTTTATATGCTATATGGGCTAGAACATTATTGGCCTCCGTAGCATCCTCTATATTTTTAGTTTGAGAGAATGCTTGGCTAAGGGACTGTGGGTCAAGGTAGTAAGGTTTAGACTTGGTGAAGTCATTAACTACTTCCTTAAATATGGCTAACAAGTGGGCTTCAACTATAAGCTTTTGTATTTCATTAGGTAGTACATTCCATTGCTAGATGAACTTCTATAAGGGTTCTGAGGACCCCTTCTTGACCTTTATGAGTTGGTCAAGCATGGTATCAAGCTTCAAATAATACTTGAAGTAGTTCATAAACTAGGTAATCAAGTCCTCCAAAGAAGATATGGATCCCCTAGGTAATGCACAATACTAATCAAGTGCTTTCCTAGTCAAAGACATAGGGAAAATCCTCATGATGGTATGAGGCCATGGCCACAAGAGTAAGCATTCAGATCAAAATGTAATAAGGTGAGCATTAGGCTTACCTTCTCTATTATATTTGATAAATTGGGGAATAGGAACACCAAGAGGAATTGTCAAGGGTGGAACTATAGGACTTATGGGATCATCTTAGTAGAAGTCCATAATCTTGATAGTTTTTAAGCCTTTTCCACTCCTTTGTGAGATCCTAGATCATTTGTAAGGCTTGATCCAATCCCTATGGTGACCCTATTGGTTGATGAGTTTGCACATATGGCTATGGCATTTGTTTTGAGGCTTTTAGCCTCGCCATGGATTTCAAGATGGAAGAAAGAGGTTATGTCATGGCCATAGCTTGTGAACCAAACAAAGAAAAAGATGTCTATGCTGGTACTTGAGGCACAAATGGGATAAAGGAGGTGTGTGATACCTATGTCGCTTGGGGTCCCATGGTGAACCCCACAAGAGTAGTTAATAGATTTGTGATGGTAAAAACCACTATTAATGGTTTTATATATTTAGATTATATTGCAAATGGCATTAATGTGTTATAGTTTGTTATTTATTGCATTGGATGAGTTTGATATGTGGCTATAACTGACATGGGGTCCACCATAGTAGGGTAGGAAGGAGTGGAAGATGGTGGCACCATGCCCATGGAGAAAATAAAAGCATTAGAGGACGGTGTTGTGACCTTGGGGGATGTTTGTTGGAATCGTCCTTCTATGATGTTTTTAGGTTTAAATTCTACCTTAAATTCATCCTTCTCTTCTTGTTGTTCCTCAGATCTATGCTTGTCACCTTCCTCTTCCATGGCAATCAATTGGATTAGGATGCTAGCATAGATGTTGTTAAGGGAAATTTTGTCATATAGAGAAGGGATGAACCCCCTCTAGCTCTTGTGTATGAGCTCAAACTTCGTCTTAGCCTTTGCTTCCATACATGGAATTAGCATGCCTACCTATGTTTTAACACAAATGAAGTTATAACAATCTTAATTTATGGCTGCAAAATCATGACTCTCCCTTTTAACCCTCAAAGATCACCTACACTCAATGATGGTAGGGTCTTTGGGGTCATAGACCCTCACGACTTGTTGGCTATGATCTTCGGTAATGAGGTTGAAGGGCAATTTGGTGGACTATTGAAAAGACATGGCTATGACTTAAAATAGGCTATAAATGGTAAAATAGAAGAAAATTATACCAAATGGAATTCAAAAAATTTTAAAGGAAAAAAATATGGTAAAAATTGAGGTACTTACTATAATTGGTAACTGGGGGATAAGAGGGATTTCCCTCCTTACCAAGAATGGAAAGTTAGAAATGTTGGTTTTAAGCCTCACCCAAGTTAGCCTCCCAACTACCTTTATTCTGAGTATGGTAGGGGGAAAGAAGGTGGTGAGATAATCAAAATATCACACCTAGCTCAATGTTGATGAGGGGAAAGGCTGAAAAGCAAAGTGGAAAGTTTGGGTTTTCCTACTAAAAATTGGTTTCAGTAGAATGCAAATTGTCTCAACTTGGAAAAATGAGGGGGAAGCTAACTTCCAAAAGTTTGGTAATTTTTGGAAGGGCTACACCACCCACTTTAGAAAATAAAAGAAAATTGATAGCAATAAGCAAATGGATGGAAAAGCTTCAACACTGGCCTTGGAGAAAAAACTTCATAGTAAGTGCTATTAAAAGCCAACAGCCAACCACCTACAACTTCCATGCTATAGTTTGGGTCATAAGGGGAAGGGGAAGTGTTGATCTTTTAGGAGTTTTGGTTGAAAAAATATGGGAAAAGACTTTCAATTTCTAATGTTGGTTTTGGAGAAGTTGGTGTTAAGCCTCTCCGACACTAGACTTTCCAATTGCTTCTACATTGGGTATGGTAGGGGGAAGAAGGGGGAAGAGATAATTGAAATCTCACACCTCCTAACCTAATGTTGATAGGGGGGAAAGGCTAAAAAATCATAGTTGAAAGTTTTGGTTTCTCCACTAAAATTGGTTTTAGCCAACTGCCAATTTTCTCATATTAGAAAAATGGAAAGAGCCAGCTTACAAAAGAGTTGAACCACCCACTTTAGAAACTAGAAAATAAAATATTGGCAATAGAAAGAAAAAATATGGGGAAGAGATATCAACACTAGCCTTGGGCTATAGAATTCATAGCAAGTGCTATGAAAATCCAACATCCAACCATCTACAACTTCCACGTTGTGGTTTTGGTCATAAGGGGAAGAAAGATTAACATTGATTCTTTAAAGATTTTTTTGCAAAGAATCAAAGAAAATTTTGCAAATGGTTTACATTGGTAATGAAGAAGAACATATCTAGCAAAAGAATTTGGATGAAGGTCATCCTTCTTCCACCAAGAAAAATTGTTACAACTAAAAACCTTGATCACTAAAAAAATTGAAGATCCTCAATGTAGTAGTTCCTCAACCCATGAACCCCTAAGGCCTTTATGAGAAAAAATGGGATTCAAGGTATCTTGGCTAGTTCAACAGATCAACTAGGGACTTAGGAAATGTAAAGCATGGTGATAAAATGAAATGAAATGCAAAAAACATAGTAGATATGAAATAATGCACAGATAATAAACATATATATTTTGTACACAAAACCCAAAACTTAAAACTTTATTAAGAAAGAATAAAGTGTAAGTTATAGAAATGTGTAGAAATGATGCCTAGATGAGCAAAAAGAGGGTTCACATATAAAGGAGTTCAAAGCTCATTAAAGCTAACATTATCTACTCCAAGATTTGAATGCTAAACCACTCCTGATGTTATCGAACCTCCTCTACTACAATCTCAAATATGCAAGCTAGATCAATATTGGGGGTGTGAAAAGTTAGAAATTTGGCTACCAATTTCTACACATTGGGGATTGGGAGCACCAAAAATGCAATTTTGATACCAAAAGTTCACAAGTATTAAGGCTATAATGCTTCCACATTGGGATTTAAGAGAATGCAAGTATGGAAACTTGCAAGAGCTCTTGAGTGCTTGAGAATGCCCTAAGTGTGAAATTAGTGCTTGGAAAGTTGCTTGTATGTTTAATGTATTCAAGTGCCAAAAGTTCAACTATGAGAAAAAATTATTGAACTTGTAAAAGGTGTTTGAGATTGGCTTTTATAGATTCTTTGGGTGATAAATGGGGCTACAAAATGGCTATGATTTGGCTGCAAACTAATGGTAAAATGGCTAAAAGTTGGCTGCCAAATTCAATTGAGATGGGTGCCCAATTTTGGGGGATTACTCTATATAGTAAGTGCTTCTCCCCATGACCATTCTATTTACCATAAATAGTAACCAAGGGACACCTTCCACGCTAGAGATGAATCTTCCATGCTAAGCTTTCCACCATGCTTGCTGAAGAGGCTAGTCAATGTTGAAGTGCATGAAGTAATAAAATATAACTAGTGTGACTTCCACACTAGGGGATGCAATTTTCAATGCTAGGGGTGAAGACTCCACACTGGGGAAAAACTTTCACATTGAGGGGGGAAGGTTTCCAAGTTGTGCATTTGGTCTCCACACTAAATGGGAGAATTTTCCAAAACCCCCATCCTTCCACACTGGGGGTAGGTAAGATTTACCCCCTACATGTGTCTCCAACATAGAAAAGTATATACCCCCCATAAAACCCATCAAATTACCTTTTTGGCATTCAAAAAGGCATTTTGACCCCCTTCCAAGCCTAAATATAGATACTACGTAACCCTTTTCACTTGGGTGTACTAACCTAAATCATTGGTGTAAGGCTAGAAGGGAAACAGACACCAAGAGATCGTCGGGCAAACATAGCTGACCCTGCCTTCGCCCAAGGGTAAGCTGGAAAAGTAAATGAAGGCAGAGTGCCTTGGATGGTCTGCACGCAAATCAACCAAGGACTTCCCCAAGCGTAAGCTATGGATAGCATTGGGGTTATCATAAACGATGTAAATAGGATGTAAACAAAATGCAAATAGCGACACAAAATGTAAAAAGCGCGTACTAAAATTATAAATAAAGCATAAACAGAGCTAAACAATGTAAATGGAAGGTAATAATGAAACTGTATTCTATTTTTTAAACAAGAGTGTGCACCGGTCAAGGCATAGCTATGCGTATGGATGGCAGGTCAAGCACTAAGCCCCAGGATGATGTCTAAAGTGTTCAGATGCTAGGAGTCAAGTGTGTCTGAGCGTCCTAGGCTACTGGTTGATACTTCCCAAGCTACCAACCTTCAAAATTGCTTACCCTGTTTATGTGAATTGACAGGGTATTTATAGGGCTAGGGTGGACACAGGCACAGAATCCGTGGATGGAATAAATGGTCGAGAGATGAGAGGAAATAGGATCATGTGACATATGTTCAATGGACAGTTGTGCTCAGGTTGGATGCATGCTAGCGAGAGTCAAATGTGTGTCAGACAATTGTGCACGAGTTGGATGTGTGTCGACAAGCTACGTTCTTAACCAGGTACATTGCATTTTACAATTCGTGGGTTATTCAAGCCCATGAAAGTACATTTAATTTAGACCATGAGGGCTTGACATGCCCACAAATGGGGATTTACAATGAAATGTACAACAAGAGAAATTCAACCCCAGCTCGCTTGACCATGGATCGAGTGCTGTAGGATGTTGAGATGTCGATTTGAGGCTATTCAAGGCATCTCTGTTTGACCAGGGCTTCCAATGTGAGTTTTCTGAGCTTCAGTGTGCGTTTGAAGTGTTTTCATGCAAGCATGACTGGTGGTCATGCTATAGTCACGCTAGGCAGTCATGCTGGGCATGACCCCAACGTGACCTAAGTGTGAGGCAGGAAAAATGTAATTTTTGAGACCAAATTTGGAAGTTTTTAAAGCTTATTTTTAAGTATAACTGCTACCTACCTGTGTGTGATCTAGATCTAGAAATTTGAGCTTGAATGTGTCTGATTTGAAGCCCTTTTGGGTAGGTCAGACCATAGCATGACCTGCAAAAACCCATGAAAACTTGCAAATTTTGAGCTAAAATTTGGAATTTTTGAAGGCTGGGACCCATAGTTATCAATAGTGGACCCTGAGGATGACTTGCACGCTTGAAATCAAGTCATTTTAACTTAGTTTTGAGGTTCTAACAGTTGTTCATGCTATGGTCACACCCAGCATGATTGCCCAACGTGACCTACAGTGTGACCTCAAAAACTTGCAATTTTGAGCTGAAATCTAGAATTTCTGAAGGCTAGGACCCATAGTTATCAATAGTGGACCCTGAGGACAACTTGCACCCTTGAAATCAAGTTGTTTTGACTCATTTTTAAGGCTCTAAAAGTTCGTCACGCTGTGGTCACGCCCGGCATGACTACCCAGCGTGACCTACAGTGTGACCTCAAAAAATTACAATTTTGAGCTAAAATCTAGAATTTCTAAAGGTTGGAACCCATA
Organism: Gnetum montanum; assembly: GCA_015680685.1. Lineage (NCBI taxonomy): Eukaryota > Viridiplantae > Streptophyta > Gnetopsida > Gnetales > Gnetaceae > Gnetum > Gnetum montanum. The sequence continues at coordinate 369,464 of MNCI01005541.1, read as the reverse complement.
GTTATCAATAGTGGACCCTGAGAATGACTTGCACCCTTGAAATCAAGTCATTTTGGCTCATTTTTGGGGCTCCCAGAGTTGGTCACGCTTTGGTCACGCCCAGCATGACTACCTAACGTGACCTGCAAAAATTGTGTAGCCTGGCTTGAAATTTGTACTCTTGAATGCTGAGACTTGGAGTGGACATCAGAGGCTCTTGAGGATGGCTTGCACCCTCATATTTGAACCACTTTTTATTTGATTTTGAAACTGTTGGAGCTGCTCATGTTGAGGGCAAGCTAGCTTAACAATGTGATTAAGTTGGCTTGAGTAACCTGGACTTGAGTTTCATGCCTTAGTCAAATTTTACCTCCTGAATGCTTAAAATGGCTTGAGTTGTTCTTGTTTCAAAGTGTTAGGCCAAAATTAGTGGTGTTTCATTGGCCCCTCTTTGTTGACGTCTAGAGGAATCCACCTAAGAGGCATCAACAAAGAAGTGCAAAACACCATGAACGACCAAGTACTAAACATTAATTGTCAGCCCTTGGCTGGATGTCATCGCACCATTTTCAAAAGTACATGGGATCGGGAAAATGTAGTTTGAGATGTAAGGGGAGGGGATTGGTTGTAACTAGGGAAGTCGGGAGTTGGTCAAGGGTGAAAATTGTTGTTGGAATTTGTGGGAGAGGGATGCTCTCTCGTGAACAAGTTATGTCATTGGTCCTTGTCAACAGCCGAGTTTTCAGCAGACTCAGAACCAAGACATAGAAGGTGCGTTCTTTGGAGAAATGAGACTCTTATAGAGTATTTGCGGGTCCCGTTGTAAATAGCCAAAGCCACATGATGATGTGCAACATGGTCTCTTTGAGACATGAGTGTAACTATTTTTCAAGATAATTACCTTCTCGCCTGGGGCTTGTATGAGAAGAGCCAATAGTCCATGGTTTATGATGTTAATGAGGTCATGAAGACCTTTTCCATGCATTTTTCTCTTTGACCTTTTTGTTCTTTTTCTCTTTGTTTTTCTCATTTGTTCCTTCTTTTCTTTTGTTTTTTCCTTTATTTGTCTTTCTTTTTCTTTTATTTTTCTTTTTCTCTTTGGTCTTTTTGAAAGAGCTTACTTTTAGTGCTATGCTCATGTTCGAGTGCTTGCATTTTATGTCATGCATTGTGTACTATGTTTTGCGTTGCAATTGCTTAGGGAGTTATAGTGTGCAATAGTGTATCAAGAGTGTTGAGCTGAGTGGAATGCATCTGGGGGTATAACTGAGTAGGATAATTGGGGCATGATGGGGGAAATAGGGGATGCATCAAAATTTGGGAATGTACTCATGAATGGATTGATTAACTCAGTTATATGCGTCAGGAAAAATATGATACCTTGTCATCATGATGAAGTGCATCTATGCACGAACGCCTCAGAGGTTTCATCCTGCAAATACAACTCTAAGAAGACAAGAAAACCATAAATAAAATAGTTAGCTAAGAACTTTTAAACAAGGAGATGGAGCCACAGAATCATGAATGACAATTTTCAACATAGACAGAATTATGAAAAACATCAGCTTCATTAGTATCCATAAGACAAATCATGCAGCAAGCCTTTGTGGAACAGGAACAGCCAACTGCAGCAACACATCTTTTTAAGTTTTTGCCTGGTCATCGATAATGTCACTAGTTTATAGTCTTAGCAGACTATTGCGGGTTAGTTTCACGTCGTAACCCCTTGGACGGCACCAATTTAGCGTCATAGCAGATGGTGTGTTGCTAGTTTATAGTTGTAGCAGACTGTAAAAAGACAAACTAGTTTATAGTCTTAGTGGACTCTAGATGCTAGTTTCACATCATGGTAGATAGATGTGGCAGTTTAGTGTCATACTAGACGGGGCTCTATGGTATCAGTTTTAATTCATGATGCCAGGACTATTCTGTGGTATCAGTTTTAAGTCATGATGCCAAGACTATGACATACCTCAAGTTTGTTAGACAAAGTACCTTTTCAAGTACAAGTGGTTTGTAGGATTGGTGACCTCGTTTCCGTCCATGTTAGCAAGTTTGAATGCTCCATTGTTGTATGCCTTGGTGACTAGGTAAGGCCCTTCCCAGTTGGCTGAGAATTTATTTGGATGTTCTCGAGTGGCCTTAAGGACTAGATCTCCTTCTTTGATCAGGTGTTTATGGGGATTGTGCTTATGCCTTTGCCTCTATTGTTTTTGGTACCATTCAATTTGATCAAGCATTCGTACATGTTCCTCCTCTACTGAGTCAAGGTCAGCAATGCGTAGTTCATTATTTTGACTTTCATCGAGGAGACCGGAGAGAGTTATCCGCAATGAGGGAACCTGCAATTTTAAAGGTAATACAGCTTTAGATCCGTATACAAGACTATATGGAGTTTTACCTGTGGATGTTTGATGTATCATTCTATAGCCCACAATGCGTAGACTAATTGTTCATGGCATCACTTCTTGCTCTGATTCAACATTTTTTTGAGCACCATGATGATAGTTTTGTTTGTAGTCTGTACTTGACCATTTCCCTACGGGTAGTAAGGTGATGAAAATGCATGTTTAATGCCCAGACTTTCATAAAATATTTTGGTATCTGCACTAATTGTGGCCCATTGTCGGTAATGATGGTCATTGGAATACCAAAACTAGTCACGATATTTTCCATTATGAAGGTGAAAATGTGTTTTGACGTCGTCCTCCTAAGAGGAATAGCTTCCACCCACTTTGTGAAATATTCAATTATAGTGATAATGAAGCTATGGCTTGCTAAAGATGACAGTATTATTGGTCCAATTAAGTCTAAACCCCATTTTTGGAATGGCCATGTGATTTGTGTGGTATACAATTTTTTGGGTGGTACATGTATTAGATTACCATGCTTTTGGAAAATGTCACATGTTCTGACCTTGGAGACGCAATCGTATTCCACGTGTGGCTAGTAGTAACCTAAACGCCTAATCTTCGTTGCCATTGCTTTAGGTGCTATGTGCCCTCCACAAAGTCCTTTGTGGATTTGTTCTACAATCGTTTGACCATCAATGCTACTAACGCACATTAACACAATGCCTTCATAGGATTTACGACACAAGGTGTCTCCTATTAATGCATATTGGTGGGAAAATTTTCGTATGGCATCTTTTTGAGCATTCATCAAGTGTTGTGGAGGTTCACCTCTTAGAAGATACTCTTTTATGTCATCATACCATTCTATTGCATGTGTTGTACTAACAGATGCTATAGGTACTTCATTTAGAGTGTTAATTACAGGTTCGACACAACTGGTTATAGAACTAGGTAATGCATGGAACATTTCAGGTGTCATATTTAAGGCTAGTGTGGCAAGTGCATTAGCGATGGTGTTTTCGCTTCTAGGGACATGTTGTATATCCACTTCTACTAGTTGCCTCACTAAATGCTTGGTCAAATCATAATACGGTTGCAAATGGAGAGCTTTTCATGCGTAGACTTCAGTGACTTGAATAATAACTAATTGCAAATCACCTCAAGCTACAAGGCATGAGATTCCCGAAGTTAACGCTACTTGAAGTCCTCTAAGAAGACCTTCGTATTCTGCTACATTATTGGTGCAAGGAAAGTTTAAGTGGTAGGTAGAAGGTTGAATTTCTCCAGATGGGTATGTTAAAATGGTTGCAACACTTCCTCCTTGAGAGGTTGAAGCTCCATCAAAGTAGAGGATTACCTTGTAGTTATCAGGTACAGTGTCTACACTGTTAAAATTTTCATCTGGGAATTTGGGGTTTATCATTTCTTGATCATGCATCGGCAAGATGGTTAGTTGCATGGCTATTGCTTGACCTTTTGTGGAAGATTAAGCGACATAGTGTAAATCAAACTCTGCAATCATCACTTTCCACCTAGCTAACCTACTTGACT